>JAKSZT010053862.1:45384-76218 GCA_026826555.1 Tolypeutes matacus | reverse complement strand
TCAGAGAAAAGTGAACAAGTATTTTGTCAATGAGAAAAAAGAATGACTCAGAAAAAGGGCTCCATGAGTTCTAGAACCATTCTCAGATATGATATTGTTTTTTCAGTGAATCATACTGAACTCTATTTTAATTAATTTCAAATTAAGAGGATTTAGGTATAGTGATAGGGCTAGTGCTGTTTTTAATTAATATTTTCCTGTAAGTTTCTTAGTAATTGAATTTGTCACAATATACATTTATTTTATAGAATCAGAAAATATCCATAGAAAGCATAAAAGAACTAAATGCAGAAAACAAAAACTTTTGAACAACCACAGTAAGATATTTGGTGGTTGATGAGACTATATATAGAACTCCAGGGTAGACCTAAACCTGGAGGATTAGACAAGCAGACAGAGTACGATTAGGCCTGAGATGGCATAAAAGGCAGAAAATTCTGAGTAGGTAACCTCATCTAAGAAGACATATTTAGATTATCTGGAGTATCATAAAATCTCTGGCCACGTCATCACCCTTTATTTAGGTCTAAAGTGTTTTTTCTCTGAAACGGGGCAGTGGTCAGTTACATTGCTAAGAACCTGCCATGCAAGCACAGGTCTCCGGCTTTTCTGTACCATGAAATGCAATCAGCTAAAATTTGGCAATATATTCCTCCTCTTTATAATCCTGAATTTTTAAGAATGTTTTCAATTGTGCTTGGGTATTTGTTTCTTCTCTTTTTAAATGGGTAGCCCCTGAATCTCATGTTGTCCAGCCAAAACTGCTGTTGAAGTCTTAGCTTATTTTGTTTTCCAGTGAGGTTTCTTACAGACCCAATCCCTTCATAGGCATTTTTAAATTGATTATGACTAGAATATTCTTTTCTTTCTACAGTGAACATTGCCTTCAATAATGAGACAATCAATCACAATGTCATGCTGCATGACGACATGAGAATTTGGAGATTTGGAAATGAACATGAGTATGAAGCTCTTAAGTCTGAAAGATCTAACTATTTTGCTGCATGGGGGACCCAGGCCTTCATCTCTGGCAAACATTACTGGGAGCTGGATGTGGATGACACTTGGGACTGGGCTCTAGGAGTTTGTAAAGATTTGGAGCTAAGGAGGAAAGGCACACTGGTTGAATCTGAGGATATGTTTCTTCTTGTATGTATGAAGAAGCATAATCATTACATTATCTTCACCACGACCCCACTGATGTATCAATATTTACAGAAACCTCAGGGCCGGGTTGGGGTGTTTCTTGATTGTGAGTATGGCAGCGTGAGCTTTTTGAATGTTGACAATAGTTCCCTCATCTGGAGCTACCCTGATTACTCATTCAATTTCCCTGTCAGGCCGTATATGATCAGGGATCAGCCAAGAACCTGAATTTATGCCTAAGAAATCCATACTTGTGGAGCCCTTCTGAAATGAAGCATATCAGTACTGACTTTATTGTCTTTTAAGCTAAGCTTATTCTACTTTCTTGTAATATCTCATTATTGTTATTACAAGTGAATATTGTTCAAAATGCAATTGTTTTGGTTCCATTTTCTTTAAATGAAAAGTTTCTCTTGTGGGCCACTAAGAAGAATATATGCTGCAGTTCATCTACTTTGGAGATTGTTGAAATTACAAAAACATATGGGTTTGTGACTCCATCTTAGGGTTTTAATTCAGGATCAAAGTATTCACACCCTAAACAGATCCAGTTATCACAATGCAATGTCAGAATGAATTATTCTTTTCTCTCATGTTGACCTAGTAAAATCATTCTGATCAATTCTCTAAAGCATCAAAGCATCTTGTTTACAGGGAAATGTCTTTTGACACTTAAGACAAGTATATGCCTTTATAATTCCTATATTCATCCTTACCTTTTGTAACAGTTTAATATATAAGACATAAGTCCAGGGTCTCTTGCTTTCAGTACTGTATACTCAGCAGATAACACAATGTCTATGACACATTTGTCACTTAACAAATATTTGATGTATGAATAAGTTAATAAATCAATGAGATTGTGACATTTTCAGTACAGTTTCATTAATGCTTGCTCTTCATATTCCCTGCTTTTGTGCTCAATAATGTATAGAATTGTTAACCAAATTACATTTCTGAAAGTGAAAGAGAGGATTTTAGTTCTGAAAAACATGTGGGTTCAAAAGTTTCTGATTAATCATTGGTATTCATGAATTATAAATACTATTAATATAAAACATTGAAAAAACCATAAATTATTAAATGAATCAATGGGAAAACAAATGCTGAGGGTAATATGGGATTTTAAAGTGGTGCAGTGATATGAATGGGGTGCATATTGCTGGAATGTGAGTGAGTGGGTTTGGGAGATGGGTTGGACTATCCACAGAGCTGGGGGAGGCTGGAGGAAGGAACAGGTAACCTCTGTGGAGATAGAGGACTATGGTTGAGAATATATTAAATGTAGGTCCCAGAGACATAAATTTTTGGTCTGTTCATATGCCGCTTGAGCCCTGAATCAGCAGAATTGCAGCCAACACCTATTCTCCAGTTTCTCAGACTTTCATAGTGGTTACCAGAGGTTGTGCGGGGAGGGGAGCAAAGAATAAGTTGAACATATGGCTTTTTTTAGGGCATTGGAACTGTTCAGCATGATATTGTAATGAAGGATACAGGCCATTATACATTTTGTCAAATCCTGTAAAATTGTACAGTGCAAAATCTAAACCAGAATGTAACTTAGAGACCATGGTTAGTAGCAACACTTCAATATTTATTTATAAATTGTAACAAATGTACAACATTAATGTAAGATGTTATTAATATGTGAAAAAGTGAGGGGTGGTTGCAGTATATGGGAGTCCTCTATATTTTTTATGTAACTAGTAGGCTAAAACATCTTCAAAATAAAGTTAAAAAAAAATAAAAAGAAATTCCAGCAGCCACCAGAAGCTGTAAGAGTCAAGGAATGGAATGATCCCTTAAAGCCTGTATAGGGAGAAAGGCCCTACTGATCTCTTGATTTTATCACAGTAATACCGGCCTCCAGATCGTGAAACAATAAATTTCTGTCATTCTAAGCCATAAAAAAGTAACTTAGGCTCATGGTTCTCAAAGTATGTTTCTAGTTTCATTATCATAAGGATCACCTGGCCCTTGTTAGGTATGTAAATTCATAGGTCACACTCAAAATCTGCTCAATCAAAACTGAGTGTTCGAGCCTGAAATATGTAGTGTAACATTTCTTCGAATTGAATCGGATGAACACTGAAGTATGAAAAAACCTGAATGGTCTGATTGCTAAATAAATTTCTTACATATGAGAATGAAAATTTAGCTTGATACTTTTTGATTCAAGAATTGACTCATTATTTGGTAACAGTACAGTGGAAGTGATAAGACAATAAAATGGTAGAGATTTGAAAAGAAGTAAAAAGATAATGGATAACAGATTATATTCATGGAAGATACACACAGTCATACATTCATGAACTCATTCACTTACTACAACAGAGGAAAACTTTTATTTGATTTGGAAAATATCAGAAATAGAATATAACCCCAATAAAAAATACCTCAATATAAGTGGAGTAAAAGTTAATATCTAATGTGCTTTCACGGATATTATCCACAAAGATATGAATCAGATTTGCAGGTATGTTATTTATGTTTTTAAGCCCTTGGGAATACCATACTCTGATGAGAATATTCCAAGGTACTGCTGATGCTTGTAAAATTTTTCCTTAATATGGATGTCAACAATATTAGATTATAGTGCTTTATGGGTCAAAACAGCAAATATATTTTCACATTACCATGGATTTTGCCCATATTGAGCATCAGCTTACCACACTCTATTCTCTTTCTATCTCCTGTTAACCTATCTTCCAGATGCTAGCTCTGTGAGTCTGTTCAATAGGCTTAAGTCATGAGGAATTCCAGGAAGATGGCAGACTAGAAAGACACAGGACTGTCTTATCCTCCAGAAAAATAGCTAGAGGACAGGCTGAAACAGCCTAGAAAAAGATTTTCTAGGGTTTAGGACACCAGGTGAAGGCTAGACACCACCCAAAGGAAAGTGGGACAAAGGAGGGAAATCGTGATGACAGAACTGTGAGTTGAAATCAGCGGCTGCTACTGCCAGCACTAACCCCCACACTCAAGGCACTTTAGTGTCTTGGGCCTCTGGGCTGGTCCCTACAGACAAAGGGGGCTCCGGAGATCTACCACCCCAGGAAAGGGGATAGACACAGCTTAAGGCTGACTCAGCTTCTGACTCACAAATTTGGTTTGCTGTGTACCATGAGCCCTTCCAGGCCAGTTGAGACCACACAGTGGTTTGCCCTGGGAACTGGGAAAGGAATGGAGAAATCTGAACCTTGCAACCTCCCTTTCTTCTAGCTTGGACTAATTGCTGACAATACCCTAGGAAAGGGGAGAGACAGGGACACAACCCAAGGCTGACTCAGCTTTTGGTTCACAAATTTGGTCTGCTGTGTTCCAGGAACCTTTCCAGTACCAGTGGGGCTGTGCCATTGTTTCCCTTGGACCTGGCAAAGGGCTAAATATATACAACCTTCCCAATATCCTCCTCTACTAACAGGAACTGATTGTTGAGGACTCAGAGGGGAATGGAAATATTTCCTAGCTGGAAAAAGAGAGTGGGCTGCCAGAGAATGTTGGAGAACTATCTCAGAGAAAGTTTGAATTACAAGGCTCATTGACTCCAGACAGTAAGCCTTATCACATTAATCTGGTCTGTGTTGCAACAAACACACTGCAACCAGGCATTGTACTGGAACTGCCAAACAATGCCATCTGCTGGCAAACCGAGGAAGTGCATGCAAGAAAAATTAAAAATAACTAGGTGAGGCTTCTTTTGGCCTCTATAGCCTCCTTTCCCAAAACCCTAGGAAGTGACTCTATAGCCAATTACTGGGTCCAGTGCCCAGTTCTGAGCAACCAGCAGGAAAATCCTAACAATCTAGGTTGAGCCAAGAACAAAGAGCAGTGGTAACACACAGCCTCTTGCTACTAAATCTCTACAATAGAGGAAGAAATTGAGCATCTGAGTAAACTACATCCTAATCAGATAACTACATATCAGTAAAAAATTACAAGCCTTACTAAGAAAATAGAAGACATTGTTCAAGAAAAGGAATATATCAAAGCCCCAGAAAAGATGTAGATTTGAGAAAATAATCAACAATATGTGCACAAATTTCCAAAATCAAATTAATGAATTGAAAGACAAAATGGTCAAAGAGATAAATGACCTCAAGAAAATATTGAGCAAGTGCAAAGGTGAATGTGAAATCTAGAACAGAAAAGTAACAGAGCTCATGGGAATAAAAGACACAATAGTTGAGCTCAAAAGCACATTTGAGGCATACAAGAGCAGACTTGAAATGATAGAAGAAAGAATAAGTAATACCAAAGACAAAACAGCTAAAATTAAAGAAAGAGAAGAACAGAGAGAGAAAAGAATGGAAGAAATTGAGCAGGGGCTCAGAGAGTTGAATGGCAACATGAAACACAACAACATATGTGTCATGGGAGCTCCAGTAGGAGAAGAGAAAGGAAAGGGGAAGAAAGAGTGTTTGAGGAAATCATTGCAGAAAATTACCAAAATATCATGAACGAAATGAACTTACATGTCCAAGAAGCACGCCATATCCCAATCAGAATAAATCTGAACAGAATTATTCCAAGACACATACTAATCAGAATGTCAAATGTCAAAGTTAAAGAGAAAATTCTCAAAGCAGCGAGGGAAAAGCAAGCCATTACATACAAGGGACGTCCAGTAACACTTAAGGCAGATTTCTCTTCAGAAACCATGGAGGCAAGAAGCAGAGGTATGATACAATTAGGATACTGGAAGGGAAAAACTGCCACCCAAGAATTCTTTATCCAGCAAAACTGTCTTTCAAATACAAGTTGAGTATAAAATATTCACAACAAACAGAAAATAAGAGAGTTTGCAAAAAGAATCCAACTTTGCAGGAAATACTAAAGGAAGCCTTAGAAGCTGAAAGAAAAAAACAGGAAAGACAGGCTTGGAGGAAAGTATAGAAGAAAGAATAGCAGAAAGGATAACCAAAAGAGTGAAAACAAAGACAAAAATAAGATATGACATATCAAAACCAAAGGATAAAATGGAGGAAGTAAATAGTGAATTTACAGTAATATCATTGAATGTGAATGGATTAAACTCTCCAATCAAAAGATACAGGCTAACAGAATGGATTAAAAAAATATAAGACATCCATATGCTGCTTCCAAAAAACTCACCTTAGACCCAGGGATACAAACCAGTCAAAGTGAGAGGTTGGAAAAAGATACTCCACGTGAATAGAAACCAGAAAAGAGCAGAGACAGCTATACTAATATCAGACAAAAGAGACTTTAAATGCAAAAAAAGGTATAAGAGATACAGAAGGTCATTATATATTAATAAAAGGGACAACCCACCAGTAAGATAGAACAGTCTTAAATATCTATGCATCTAACCAGGGTGCCCCAATACATTAGAAAAACTATAGCAAAACTGAAGGGAGAAATATACATGTCTACAATAATCACTGGAGAATTCAACACCCCACTCACATCATTAGAGAGAACACCTAGGCAGAAGATCAAAAAGGAAGCAGAGAACTTGAACAATATGATAAATGAGTTATACCTAACACAGACATATACAGAACACCGCATCCAAACTCAATGGATTATCCATTCTTCTCAAATACCTTTGACTCATTCTTTCTCCAGAATAGACAACATGTTAGAGCACAATGCAGCTCTTAATAAAAATTTTAAAAATTGAAATTATACTAAGCACTTTCTCAGATCATAATGGAATGAAACTGGAAAATCAATAATAGACTAGAAAAGAGTAAATTAACAAATGTGTGGAGGCTGAATAACACACTTCTAAATAATCAGTGGGTCAAAAAAGAATTGCAAGTTAAATCAGTAAATATATTGAGACAAATGAAAATGAGAACACAATGTTTCAAAACTTATGGGGAAAAAAAACAATAAAAGAATTAACAACAACAACAACAAAAAAACATATGGGATAAAGCAAAGGCAGACTTGATAGGGAAATTTATAGCCCTAAATTGCCTATATTAAAAAAGAAGAAAGAGCTAAACTCAAAGATTTAACTGAGCAACTAGAGAAAATAGAAAAAGAACAGCAAACCGATCCTAAACCAAGCAGAAGGAAAGAAATAACAAAGATTAGAGCCAAAAGAATTGAAATTGAGAACAAAAATCAATAGAGATAATCAACAAAACCAAAAGCTGGTTCTTTGAGATCAATAAAATTGACAAACCCCTAGATAGACTAACAAAGAAAAAGAGAGAGAAGATGCATATTAATAGAATCAGAAATGAAAGGGAGGAAGTTACAATTGACCTGAGAGAAATAAAAAGAATCATAAGAGTATATTATGAGAAACTGTATGGCAACAAACTAGATAACCTAGATAAAACGGGCATATTCCTAGAAATGCACACCCAATCTACACTGATGCTACAAGAAATACAAGAACTTCACAAACCAATCATAATGGAGATTGAATCCATCATTAAAAATCTCCCAGCAAAGAAAAGTCCAGAAGCAGATAGCTTCACAGGGGAATTCTACCAAGCATTTCAAAAAGAATCAACACCAATCCTGTTTAAATTCTTCCAAAAATTTGAAGAGGAGGGAAAATTACCCAACACATTTTGTGAAGCCAACATCACCCTAATACCAAAGCCAGATATATATACTATAGGAAAAGAAAATTACAGACCTATTTCTCTAATGTACATACATGCAAATATTCTCAACAAAATACGTGTAAATTGAATCCAATTGCATATCAAAACACTTATACATCACAACCAAGTGGGATTTATTCCTTTATGCAATGCCAGTTCAACATAACAAAATCAAACAACGTAATATACCACATTAATAAATTGAAGGGAAAAAAACACAAGATCATTCCAATTGAAGCAGAAAAGGCATTCGACAAAATCCAGCATCCTTTATTGATAAAACCACTTCAAAAGATAGGAATGGAAGGGAAATTCCTCAATATATAAGGCCTATATGAAAAATCCACAGCCAACATCATGTTCAATGGGGAAAGGTTGGAACCTTTCCCCCTAAGATTGGGAATAAGACAAGGATGCCCACTGTCACCATTGTTATTCAATATTGTTCTAGAAGTTCTAGCTAGGGCAATTAGACAAGAAAAAAAAAATTAAACGCACCCAAATACGTAAAGAGGAAGTCAAACTCTCACTGTTTGTGGAGGACATGGCCCTATATTTAGACAATCCTGAAGTATCCATGACAAATCTCTGTGAGCTTATGAATGAGCTCAGCAAAGTGGCAAGATACAAGATCAACGTGCAAAAATCAGTAATGTTTTTGGACTAGGACTGAACAGTTTGAGAAGGTTACCAGGGGGAAATTCCATTTTCAATAGCAACAAAAAGACTCAAATACCTAGGAATTAATTTAACCAAAGAAGTAGAGGATCTTTATGCAGAAAAATACAAAACAATGCTAAAAGAAATGAAAAAAGACCTAAACAAATGGAAAGACATTCCATGTTCATGGATTGGAAGAATGAGTATCATGAAGATGTCAGTCTTACCCAAACTGATTTATAGATTCAATACAATACCAATCAAAATTTCAAAAACTTATTTTACAGAATTAGAAAAGGCAATTACCAAATTCATTTGGAAGGGAAAGTGCACCCAAATAGCCAAAGCTATTCTGAAAAAGTAGAACAATGTGGGAGGAATTTCACTGCCTAACCTTGAAACATATTACAATGCTTCAGTGGTCAAAACAGCATGGTACTGGCATAAAGATAGACACATCAATCAGAGGAATAGAATTGAGAAGCCAGAAATAAACCCTCACCTGTGGGAACCCTCTGATCTTTACATTTAAGAATAGTTTCTCTACCCACACAGAGAATTCTCCACTATCAGTTCAATTTCCTTTAACATTCTTGCCTTGCTCTGTTAATCAGTTATCTTAGACCTTTGCTGCCCCTTTATCTCCTATGTATATCACTAAATATTTCTGTAATCTTGCTACTCCATTTTCAACCTGGAATTCTTGTGATGTTATTTGCAACCCCTCATGTGCGTGATACCTGCCTGCTCCCCTGAATGTACACCCTAAACTTTTGTTATGTGAATAAGAGATTAAAAACTGTGATGGGAATCAGCTTGGGAGGAGAGCTTCTTCAGCTGTTCTCCCCCTCAAATCTCTCATTCTATACATTTTTCTCTATTTGGTTTCCCATTTCATTGTAGGTACTCCACTTTTTTCCCTATTACTCTACACTCTCTACATGCGTTAAATATTGATTTTACTAAGTCTTATATGGCCCCTCTCCTAACTTTTATTATTATTACTATTAACGATTTCTTTGTTACCTCTTTTGATATTCTGACCCTACTCTTTTTCCTTCAAGGGAACACAGAAAACAGCAAGGAAATAGAACAAGAAGAACAAAGTGTCAAAGAGAAAACAGCACACACACAGAACCACCAGCTAAATAAAACTCTAGAGCAGAGAGAGAAGCTAATCAACTGAATAAACCCATCGAGATAAAATGATGACCAGAGACTAACAAAAAATTGCAAACCATACTGAAAAACAGGAAGACATGGACCAGTCTAATGAACAAACTAAAAACCAGGAAGTGATGCAGAACATAAAACAACTAATCAAAGCTGTCCAAACAAATGTCATGGACCAACTTCATAAAGTGAAGGAAGAGTTTAAGGATATTAAGAAGAGTGAGAGAACACACTGAAGAAATTGTAAACATACATAAAAAGATAATGGATATGATGGCGATGAATGGCACAATCCAAGAAATTAGAAAGATGCTGGAATCACATAACAACAGACTTGAACAGGAAGACAGTATATCTGAAATCAAACAGAAAGTAGAACAGATAGATAAAGTGATAGAAAAATCCAGCAGGGACTTAAGGATTTAACCAACAACACAAACCACAAACATACACATTATAGGCATCGCGGATGGAGAAGAGAAGGTAAAGGGAATAGAAGGAGTGATGAAGGAAATAATGGCTGAAAACTTCCCAACCCTATTGAGGGAGATGGATGTACATGTCCAGGAAGCAGAGTGTACCCCAAACAGTATAAATCCCAATGGACCTACTCCAAGACATATACTTGTCAAAATGTCCAATGCTCAAGACAAAAAGAAAATATACAAGGCAGCAAGAGAAAAGAGAACCATCACATACAAGGGAAGCACAATACAATTAAATGCTGAATTCTCATCAGAAACCATGGAGGCAAGAAGACAGTGGTATGACATATTCAAAGTCCTGAAAGAAAAAAACTTCCAGCCACGCATTCTCTATCCAGCAAAGCTGGCATGAAAAATGACGGACACATTCTTCTAAAGTGCCTAAGGATCTTTCTCCAGGATAGACCACATGTTAGGTCTCAATACAGCTCTCAATAAATATAAAAAGATTGAAATTATACAAAGTACCTTCTAAGATCATAATGGAATGAAACTAGAAATCAATAACAGACAGGAAAAAAGGAAATTTGCAAATGTGTGGAGAATGAACAACACACTCCTAAATATTCAGTGGGTCAAAGAAGAAATTGCAAGTGAAATCAGTAAATATATTGAGACAAATGAAAATGAGAACACAACATATCAAAACTTATGGGATACAGCAAAGGCAGACTTGAGAGGGAAATTTATAGCCCTAAATGCCTATATTAAGAAACAAGAAAGAGCTAAACTCAAAGATTTAACTGAACAACTTGAGAAACTAGAGAAAGAACAGCAAACCAATCCCAAAGCAAAAAGAAGGAAAGAAATAATAAAGATTAGAGCGGAAATAAATGAAAATGAGATCAAAAAAGCAAAAGAGAAAATCAACAAAACCAAAAGCTCGTTCTTTGAGAAGATCAATAAAATTGACAAACCCCTCGCTAGACTAACAAAGAAAAAAAGAGAGAAGATGCAAATAAATACAATCAGAAATGAAAGGGGGGAAATTACAAATGACCTCACAGAAATAAAAAGAATCATAAAAGGGTATGATGAGAAACTATATGCCAACAAACTAGATAACCTGAATGAAATGGACAAATTTCTAGAAACTCATAACCAATCTACACTGACACAACAAGAAATACAAGAACTTAACAAACCAATCACAATTAAGGAGATTGAATCTGTCATCAAAAATCTCCCACCAAAGAAAAGTCCAGGACCAGATGGCTTCACAGGTGAGTTCTACCAAGCATTTCTAAAAGAATTAACACCAATCCTGTTTAAACTCTTCCCAAAAATTGAGGAGGAGGGAAAATAACCCAACATATTTTATGAAGCCAACATCACCCTAATACCAAAGCCAGATAAAGATTCCACAAGAAAAGAACATTACAGACCAATCTCTCTCATGAACATAGATGCAAAAATTCTCAACAAAATACTTGCAAATCGAATCCAACAGCATATCAAAAGACTTATACATCACGACCAAGTGGGATTTATTCCTGGTATGCAAGGCTGGTTCAACATAAGAAAATCAATGAATGTAATACACCACATTAACAAATTGAAGGAAAAAAACCACATGATCATCTCAATAGATGCAGAAAAGGCATTCAACAAAATCCAACATCCTTTTTTGATAAAAATACTTCAAAAGATAGGAATAAAAGGAAAATTCCTCAATATGATAAAAGGCATATATGAAAAACCCACAGCCAACATCATACTCAATGGGGAAAGGTTGAAAGCTTTCCCCCTAAGATCAGGAACAAGACAAGGATGCCCACTGTCACCATTGTTATTCAACATTGTATTAGAAGTTCTAGCTAGGGCAATTAGACAAGATAAAAAAATTAAAGGTGTCCAAATAGGAAAAGAGGAAGTAAAACTCTCACTGTTTGCGGATGACATGATCCTGTATTTAGAAAATCCTGAAGTATCCACAACAAAGCTACTTGAACTAATAAATGAGTTCAGCAAATTGGCAGGATATAAGATCAACACGCAAAAATCGGTAATGTTTTTGTACACTAGTACTGAACAATCTGAGGAGGAAATCAGGAAGAAATTACATTTTCAATAGCAACAAAAAGACTCAAATACCTAGGAGTTAATTTAACCAAGGAAGTACAGGACCTATATGCAGAAAACTACAAAACAATGCTAAAAGAAATTTTAAAAGACCTAAACAAATGGAAAGACATTCCGTGTTCATGGATTGGAAGAATAAATATCGTGAAGATGTCAATCTTGCTCAAACTTATTTATAGATTCAATGCAATACCAATCAAAATCCCAACAGCTTACTTTTCAGAATTAGAGAAGGCAATTACCAAATTCATCTGGAAGGGTAACTGCACCCAAATAGCCAAAAGTATTCTAAAAAAGAAAAGCAATGTGGGAGGAATTTCAGTGCCTGAACTTGAAACATATTACAAAGCTACAGTGGTCAAAACAGCATGGTACTGGCATAAAGATAGACATATCGATCAGTGGAATAGAATTGAGAATCCAGAAATAAGCCCTCTCCTATACAGTCAACTGGTTTTTGACAAACCTACCAAGCCCACGCTGATGGGAAAAAACAGTCTCTTCAACAAATGGTGTTGGGAGAACTGGATATCTATAACCAAAAGAATGAAAGAGGACCCCTATCTCACCCCCTATACAAGAATCAACTCAAAATGGATCAAAGATCTAAATATAAAAGCCAGGACCATAAAACTACCAGAAGAAAATGTAGGGAAACATCTTCAAGACCTTGTAGTAGGTGGTGGTTTCTTGGACTTCACACCCAAAGCACGTGCAACAAAAGAAAAAGTAGATAAATGGGGCCTCCTCAAAATTAAACACTTTTGCACCTCACAGGACTTTGTCAGAAGGGTGAAAAGGCAGCCGACTCAATGGGAAAAAATATTTGGAAATCACATATCTGATAAGGGTTTAATATCCAGGACATATAAAGAGATGTTACAGCTCAACAATAAAAAGATAAATGACCCAATTGGGCCAAAGACTTGAATAGACATTTCTCCGAAGAAGAAATACAAATGGCAAAAAAACACATGAAGGAATGCTCAACATCATACATGATTAGGGAAATGCAAATCAAAACTATAATGAGATATCATTTCACACCTACCAGATGGCCACAATTAAAAAGACAGAGAACTACAAGTGTTGGAGAGGATGTGGAGAAATATGAACACTTCTTCACTGTTGGTGGGAATGCAGGATGGTACAACCACTATGGAGAACTGTTTGGCAGTTCCTAAAGAAGTTGAATATAGACTTGCCACGTGACCCTGCAACTGGGTATATACCCAGAAGAACTGAGCACAGTGACACGAACAGACATCTGCACACCAATGTTCATAGCCACATTATTCATCATTGCCAAAAGTTGGAAACAACCCAGGTGTCCATCAACAGATGAATGGATAAACAAACTTTGGTCTATTCACACGATGGAATATTATGCAGCTGTAAGAAGAAATGAAGTCATAAAGCATATGGCCACATGGATGAATCTGGAGGACATTATGTTGAGTGAAGCAAGCCAGACACAAAAGGACAAATACTATATGAATGCATTACTATGAACCAAATATATTGTGAAATATATTGTTTGATTCACACACACACAAAAAACAAACAAAACACAAAACAACAAAAAAATTTACAGGTATCCATTACATTTAATTGGGAAATGTATATATTTATTCATCTGTGTTTACTTTTTACTTTTTTATTGCTTATGTTTTCAATTATTAAATGTACAAAATAAAGTTAAAAAAAAAGGAATATAACAGCCAAACCCCTGTTTATAAACAAGCCTTCACTTATTTTATATTCTTTCTTATATTAACAAAAGTTCACTGACTAAATATCAGTAAAAAATCCTGCCACAAGAAATGCTCAATAGCCCCACCATGTGTCAATATTATGTCTTTCAGTCTTTACACCCTACTCATTCTGCCTTCCCACAAGCATGTGTTTATCATTACATGAATAATATCCTCATTGCAGCCCCTTCAAAAACACTTTTAACATGACTCTATAAACATTTCTAAAATTCCCTTACCCAAGCCAGTTTCCAAATAACCCCTGATAAAATCCAATTAACTCAGTCTAGAAAATATTTAGTATATATCATATCATCTAAAACAAAGAAAAAAAAGGGGGGGAGTATGGATACCTCCCCTAGAAATACAATAGCCCTGGCACTATATACTTGACATTTTAAAAATAAAAACAGCCTCCCAGCAGCTGAAAAACATTTCTCCCATCTTCAGGAGAGTCATCAAATACAAACTAAAATTCTGTACAAGAAATGTTAGGTGATGGTTCTTAGAAAGGACCCTGTAACCTCATAATGTGGGGTAGACGGTATGCTGGCGTGCTGAATCCAACAGGCCCCTAGTGGCGACCAGCAAAGAACGTGAAGTTATACCATGAGCTGGAAAGTTCATCCTTTCAACCAATACCACAGATGGAAAAGATAATGATGGAGGAACACAGGAAATCCCAGATGCAATCAGGTCGTAACACTATCCAAACTCAGGGAGTAACTTGGGGAAATCTTAAACAACTAAAACTAAAAATTTTGTCAGTACACTTATTACTTTCATTATTCCAGCTATTTCCACAGCTGCCACTGCCACCACTATGGCAGTCACCTTAACAGTATCTGTCCAAACTGCTCATGTTTTTAATCAAATTATGACTAATGTCATCAATGAACTTTTAACACAAACTCATATCAATAATAATATTCTTACCACACTTGATGCTTTAGAAGCCTCTATCGTCTGGATAAGTGAAAAACAATAAACTCTGCTTACCAGACATGATTTGCAGTGTGACTGGGAACATGTTAAAATTTGTGTCAGCCCTTTGCCTTAGAATAGCTCCCAACTTCCTTGGGAACAAGTTAAAACTCACCTTCAAGGAGCCTTCTCCTCCCATTGACAGGGAGAAGTACTGACTCTCCAGCAATGTCTGGAACATCAACTATCTAAAATACAACTTCTTGTTCAGCAAAACGTGTTTCAAACACTTAATGATAATTTACAGTGGTTAAATACCTCAAATTGGTTTCATGGCATAAACATACAAATCTGGATAATATCTCTCATTGGAATAATCATGCTTCTTGTTTTATTATCAATTTTTACGTTAATCTGCTAGGCCCTTTCTCGAGCTCATCACACTGAACAGAAAATCATGACCCTGGCCACTCTACCATCTCTTTCACCTTCCATATCCAGAAATTAAGAACAAAGAAGCAAAAGGGGGGAGACTTGGGAGCCGTTTGGTTAAAACACATTTGAATTAGTTTTTCACCCTTGGTCTCCTTTCCCTCCTTCTCACCTACCTACCTATTTTTCTGACTCTGTGACCCCTTTTTCTTCCTGCATACTGTTTTTTTCTGGTTCCCCCCTACCCGTTGTTCCTATCATAACCTGGAGGTGTCCTGTACATGTCCCACTCCTAAGGTTGCCTTGTGCCATGAGCCTGGCATCCTTAGGTTGAGTAGGCCTTCTAAGAGCTGGTGTCCAACTGTCTGTCTCCTGCCCAATGCCTTATGCTGGGCTCTCTCTGCATTAGAAACCTGGGCTCCCAGAAACCAGTGACCAGAGCCAGGGCCTCACCTATTGGCGAGGAATTCCCAAAGCTGGTGCTGGGTGTGGAAGCCATGGAGGCAGGAGCTGTTGAAGAATACTTCACCCTGCTTGGCCCGGGAGGATGGCTGGTTAGCCAGAGATGGGTAAGATTCCTCAGGGAAGGAAAAACCTAAGACAGGCACTGTCGCAGAGGGGCCAACAGGAGAGAATTTGAGGGCCCACAGAGGTAGGACACTAACTCTCAACCCTCCCAAGGGAGATCTCCTGCCACCATGGCTATTTTTGTTTCCCATACACAGCTCAGTTTGGAACCCAAATACAGACAGCAACCTGGCCTTACTATTTCTATCAAAATTTGTTTCCCATCTATTGTTTTGAACTTTCAGGAAGGAGGCAGGTTTTTAAAACGACTGTGTCAGGATACTTTTTCCTTTTCTTTTTATTCTTATTTAAACAGTACTGGGGGAGATGTGGGATCCCTCTGATCTTTACATCTAAGAATGTTTCTCTGCCCACACAGAGAATTCTCCATTATCAGTTCAATGTCCTTTAACATTCTTGCTTTGCTCTGTTAATCAGTTATCTTAGACCTTTGCTGCCACCTTATCTCCTACATATATCATTAAATGCTTCTGTAATCTTGCTACCCCATTATCAACCTGGAATTCTTATGATGTTATTTGCAACCCCTCACGTGCACGATACCTGCCTGCTCCCCTACATGTACACTCTAAACTTTTGCTATGTGAAAAAGAGAATAAAAACCGTGATGAGAATCAGCTTGGGAGGAGAGCTTCTTCAGCTGTTCTCGCCCTCATGTCTCTCAACCTTCGTGTTCAGAGTAATTCTTTGCACCATGGTCGGCTCTGCTGGACAGGTCCCTGCAAGACTTTGTAAGATGGATTCCTGTACTTAACTGGTTTTTGACAAACCTACCAAGTCCATGTTAATGGTACAAAACAGTCTCTTCAACAAATGGTGTTGGGAGAAATGGATATCAATAAATAAAAGAATGAAAAAGGACCCCTAATTCACTCCCTATAAAAGAATCAACTCAAAATGGATCAAAGACCTAAATATAAAAGCCGGGACTTCTAGTATAAAACTACTAGAAGCAAATGCAGGGAAACATCTTCCAGACCTCATAGTAGGTGGTGGTTTCTGGAACCTTCCACCCAAAGCACGTGCAACAAAAGAAAAAAATAGATAAATGGGATCTCTTCAAAATTCAACACTTTTACACTTCACAGGGTTTTCTCGAATGGATAAAAAGGAAGCCAACTCAATGGGAGAAAATATTTGGAAATCACATATATGATAAGGGTTTATATCCAGGATATACAAAGAGATGTTATATTGCAACAATAAAAAGACAAATCTCCTAATTAAAAAATGGGCAAAAAACTTGAATAGACCTTTGTCCAAAGAAGAAATACAAATAACAAAAAAACACATGAAGAAATGTTCAACATCACTCATGATTAGGGAAATGCAAATCAAAACCACGAGATATCATTTCACACTTGTCAGAATGGCCACTATTAAAAAAGACACCAAAAGTAAGATAGGGACTATAGTTAATAGTAATATTTTGATGATGATCTTGTATAGTTTGTAACAAATATTTCACAACAATGCACAATTTTGGTGGAGGGGTAATGTATGAAACCCCTGAATGATATTATGTATGTTTATTTTGTAAGTTCACAATGTTTACTTTGCACTCATTTTTTATGCATGTCCATGTATGAATGATATGCTTCAGTAAAAAACATATTTAAAAAAAGGACAGAGAACTACAAGTGTTGTAGAGGATGTGGGGAGATAGGAACACTTATTCACCGTTGGTGGGAATGTAGAATGGTACAGGCACTGTAGAGGAATGTTTGGCAGTTCCTAAAGAAGTTGAATATAGACTTGCCATGTGACCCTGCAATTCCACCACTCTGTATATATCCAGAAGAACTGAGAGCAGTGACATGAACAGACATCTCCACACCGATTTTCATACCAGAATTATTCACAAATGCCAATAGTTTGAAACAACTCAGCTGTCCATCAACAGATGAATGGATAAACAAACTGTGGTCTATTCACACAATGAAATATTACACAGCTACAAGAAGAAATGAAGTTATAAAGCACATGATGACATGGATGAACCTAGTGGACATTATGTTGAGCGAAGCAAGCCAGACACAAAAGGACAAATACTGTATGATTGTGTTAGTATGAACTAAATATGTTGTGTAACATATTGTATGATTAAAAAAAATTTTATATGTATCCAGTACATTTAATTGAGAAATGTATACCTTTATTCAATGATGTTTTCTTTTTAGTTTGTAATTGTTTATATTTTCAATTATTAAAAGTACAAAATAAATTTAAAAAATGAACATATGAACAAAAAACCCTAACCATTCATGTTATTTCAGCTCAAACAAAAATGTATCAAGGGAAGGCCTCCCTGACTTCACAGACTAGCTTAGTTCCTCTTATTACATACTCTCAACTTAATATTCAGTAAATTCTCATCCACATGTAAATTCTTATTACTGCTAGACCAAAAATATGAAGAGGGTAAGGGCAGTATTTACCCTAATTGCGACACAGGGCTTAGAACACAGTTCAAAATAAATATATAGTGAATAAATGGATAAGTGAATGAATAAATGAGCAAATGAATGAATGAACGAATGAATGAATAAGTTAATACAAACATTATTCAAGGGTTGAGAAAATGTTCCAATATGTAGCTAATATCAAAAGGATAGAAAATACCTAAGAGTAATATGAATAAAAGTTAAGAAATAGACAGTTATCCTGAGTCATAAACTAAGGCAATTTTATTCTATTGAGGTGTGAAATAATTAGAGAATAATTTTATTGTATAGTTATATTTTGGAATTTCCCTATGGATGAGAAATGTACTAGCTGAAGATATTGTTCTATATAAAGTGATAGGGAAACAGAATATGAATAGTTAGAATCTTGAAGACTTTCAGGGTTAAGATTAGCATAAGTATTAGATCACTTTCTAAAAATATGGTAACCTCTTTCAGCAGATTAAAGGACAAAATAAATTTACACTGAAACAATAATCCAGATGATGGAGAATTAACAAATTTATAATAAAATGACCCTGAAAACCAACTAAACACTTAAACAAAGAAAAAACACCACAAGCTATATGAAACAAGAATGCATGTGATATCTTTATTTCCCTTATCCTGAGGAAAATGATAAAGAGATTTGAAGAAATGACACAATCTGTAATGTAGTCATTCTTATCAAGCTGAGGGTTTATTTCTCACATAGAACACTAAGTTTGAGTGAAAACCTGTCAAGGGCTAATCTACTCTGACAAAGGCCACCAGATTTATATGAGTCAGATGATGTGACCCTATCACATATCAATCTCTTCAATGTGTGAAGTAGTCAAGGGGAAGACTGACCTCTTCCACAACTGGCTTTTATCACTATGTACAACAAAGCACAACTTGTTGCCATATTCTGTCCTGGAAAGCTTCTAAACTATCCTGGGCAAGGAGACCGGACTTTAACAAAAAGACTTAGTGACTTCACAGCACATCTCACAATCTAAGTTTAGGCATATGGCACACTAAGTTAGAAGATACATGTGGAAGTTTGGGCTACACAGGAAAAATGTTTATTTTTGGTATAAAAGGGAAGAATTAAATGACTAGCACAACAAAGGAAATACCTGATGGATTATGTTCAATGAAAATAAGAGGAGTCTCACAAAAGTGATTTGGTATTGCTCTGGGTTAGGAGTGTGTATTCAAGAATGAGTAAAAGGTGCTTCTAACCATTCAGAAGGTGTTGGGCACTTACCTAGTCAGTGTTTGACATATTTTCATATGTCAAGGAGAATTTTACTTTTCTTTTCATGACTTAAATAGTTGACCCATGCAGAAATGTTTCTCCAAAATGTTAAAAATACTTATCAAAAAATGTTCCCTTATGCTTTCCCCCTGTACAGCTTTAGATCCAATCATTAACTTTGTCCTTCTCCCTTTTGCTGCTCTTTATTAGATAACAGACAATTTATCTGGAGCTTCTTTCTGACCAACTAACTCAATCCCTTTGATCTCATGTTGAGCAATTCCACCCTCTCAGACTTCAACCAAGACATCTTTTCTAGTCCATTTATAGTTTCTCAGCTTCTTCTTCTTTTTTTTTTTTTTTTTTTTTTGGTGGGGAAAATGCATTCTTTATTAGCAATATACGGTTAACTACATTAAGTGTTTACATTCTTTGGTTTTATATTAAATATTATTATGTTTTCCCATAAAATCTGGACATGATTCAGAGCTTGAATAAGCTGAGAAAGGAAGATATTGCATGATGTGTGGGTCATTAAAGGATGTTGTAGTCATACCAAATCCCTTCATAATGTTCCCTTTCACAATTGGCCTTAGCTAAACCCTTATTAATCGTAATGTGAAAATGTTTTCTTCTGAAGTTGGTTAAACTGTCTTTTTTACTTTTGGACTTGAATCCACTGAATGCACATTTTTAGACTTGCTTACACTTTCACTCTTTAGTTCTCAATGTTAATGCATGTCATATATTTGTTTTGTTGTTTCCATTTTCTCATGAAAAATATAACTACTTATAACAGAAAGAACCTCTGCTAAGTGTAGGAAGCCAGGCCCTGTGCCACTTTCAGACTGATCTACTGATCTCAAGAAGAAAAAAAGTTTTTTCTTGTTATGATACTCTTTATTTCAGGATTCTTCAAAATGTTTCAATAATGCATCAATATTTTATAATTGGAACACAGAATGAGCAACTTATATTATTTCACAATCACCAAACCATTGTAGGTTTCCAGCTTCAATTATTGATTTTTCAGCATAGCAGAGATAAATCTTGCAAATTTCAGGAAAAGATATGTTTTACATCCTGACTCTGACATGTTTTTGCTATGTATCTATTGAGAACTTCACAAATTTCTTTCATATTCAGTTTCCTTTCATATAAGATTTGTAAAATGTTCTACTTCATGAATTTAATATTTGTAAAAAAAATTAAAATAGAGATTGTCATAATGGTAGTCACTGAAAAAAAGTAATTCAATGGGTACTAAATATTAAAAAGTGATTAAGCATGTGATTTCTTCAGCACTTATATTTCTCCATCTTAAATTCATATAATTATTATTTTTATTATTTTCCTATTTTTTTCAAATATATTTTTAACTTTATTTTGTACATTTAATAATTGAAAATATAAACAATTCAAAACTAAAAAGTACACACAGATGAATAAATATATACATTTCTCAATTAAATCTAATTGATAAATATAATTTTTTGGATCAAACAATATATTACACAATATATTTGGTTCATAGTAACGCATTCATACAGTATTTGTCCTTTTGTGTCTGGCTTGCTTCACTCAACATAATGTCATCCAGGTTAATCCATGTTGCCATATGCTTTATGACTTCATTTATTCTTAAAGCTGCATAATATTCCATCGTGTGAATAGACCACAGTTTGTTTATCCATTCATCTGTTGATGGACATCTGGGTTGTTCCCAACTTTTGGCAATGGTGAATAATGTTGCTATGAACATCGAAGTGCAGATGTCTGTTCTTGTCAGTGCTCTCAATTCTTCTGAGTATATACCCAGTAGTGGTATTGCAGGGTCACGTGGCAAGTCTATATTCAATTTCCTTAGGAAATGCCAAACAGTCCTCCATAGTGGTTGTACCATCCTGCTTTGCATCAACAGTGAAGAAGTATTCCTATCCCTCCACATCCTCTCCAACACTTGTAGTTCTCTGTCTTTTTAGTAGTGGCTACCTGATAGGTGTGAAATGATAGCTCATTGAAGTTTTGATTTGAATTTCCCTAATCATGAGTGATGTTGAGCATTTCTTCATGTGTTTTTTGTCATTTGTATTTCTTCTTTAGAGAAATGTCTATTCAAGTCTTTTGCCCATTTTTTAATTGGGTCATTTGTCTTTCATTGTTGGGTTGTAACATCTCTTTATATATCCTGGATATTAAACCCTTATCAGATATGTGATTTCCAAATATTTTTTCCCACTGAGTCAGCTGCCTTTTCACCCTTCTGACAATGTCCTGTGACGTGCAACAGTGATTAATTTTGAGGAGGCCCCATTTATCTAATTTTTCTTTTGTTGCATGTGCTTTGGGAGTGAGGTCCAAGAAACCACCACATACTACAAGGTCTTGAAGATGTTTCGCTACATTTTCTTCTAGTAGTTTTATGATCCTGGCTTTATATTTAGATCATTGATCCATTTTGAGTTGATTCTTGCATAGGGGGTGAGATAGTGGTCCTCTTTCATTCTTTGGTTATAGATATCCAGTTCTCCCAACACCATTAGTTGAAGAGACTGTTTTTTCCCATCAGCGAGGGCTTGGTAGGTTTGTCAAAAACCAGTTGACTGTATTGGTGAGAGTTTATTTCTAGATTCTCAATTCTATTCCACTGATCGATGTGTCTATCTTTATGCCAGTACCATGCTGTTTTGACCACTGTAGCTTTGCAATATGTTTCAAGGTCAGGCAGCGAAATTCCTCCCACATTGCTCTTCTTTTTTAGAATACTTTTGGCTATTCGGGTGCACTTACCCTTCCAGATGAATTTGGTAATTGCCTTCTCTAATTCTTTAAAGTAAGCTGTTGGGATTTGGGTTGGTATTGCATTGAATCTATAAATCAGTTTGGGCAAGATTGACATCTTCACGTATTTATTCTTTCAATCCATGAACACGGAATGTCTTTCCATTTGTTTAGGTCTTTTAAAATTTCTTTTAGCATTGTTTTGTAGTTTTCTGCATATAGGTCCTGTACTTCCTTGGTTAAATTAACTCCTAGGTATTTGAGTCTTTTTGTTGCTATTGAAAATGGAATTTTCCTCCTGATTTCCTCCTCAGA
The DNA here is from genome assembly GCA_026826555.1 of Tolypeutes matacus. Lineage (NCBI taxonomy): Eukaryota > Metazoa > Chordata > Mammalia > Cingulata > Chlamyphoridae > Tolypeutes > Tolypeutes matacus. The sequence goes on along the minus strand of JAKSZT010053862.1, from coordinate 53,598 downwards.
TTATTCAGTACTGGTGTACAAAAATATTATTGATTTTTGCGTGTTGATCTTCTTTCCTGCCACTTTGCTGAATTCATTTATTAGTTCAAATAGCTTTATTGTGGATACGTCAGGATTTTCTAAATACAGGATCATGTCATCCCCAAACAGTGAGAGTTTTACTTCCTCTTTTCCTATTTCGATGCCTTTAATTTTTTTGTCTTGTCTAATTGCCCTCGCTAGAACTTCTATTACAATGTTGAATAACAATGGTGACAGTGGGCATCCTTGTCTTCTTCCTGATCCTAGGGGGAAAGCTTTCAACCTTTCCCCATTGAGTATGAATTTGGCTGTGTGTATTTCATGTATGCCTTTTATCATATTGTGGAATTTTCCTTTTATTCCTATCTTTTGAAGTATTTTTGTCAAAAAATGACGTTGATCCGGGAAGATGGTGGACGAGTAAGACACGGGAATCTCTTCTCCAGAAAAATAGCTAGAGGACAAGCTTAAACAACCCCAAAAAAGATCTTCTAGGGTTTATGACAGCAGGTGAAGGCTGCACACCACCCAAAGGAGAGAGGGACAGAAGAAGGAAATCGTGACTACAGAACTGTGACTTGCAAGTAGCAGCTTCTGCTGCTGCCGGCACCCTCCCCCACACTCTTCATAATTCTCGGGCCCCTGGGCCTGCGACCACAAAGGGGGCTTCAGGGATCTGCCAATCCCAGAAAGGGGAGAGAGAGGTACACAGCCTTAGGCTGACTCAAGTTCTGACCTGAAATTTGGGCTGCAGAGCCCACAGACCCATCCACATGGGGGTTTGCCCTGGGAGCCTGGAAAGGACTGGAGAAACCATACCCTCCCAAAGTCCCTCTCTTCTAGCCTGGACTAATTGTTGAGGACACCACGGGAGAGGGGAGAGAGAGCCTGGGGATGACCCTGCTTTAGACTCAGAGGTTTGGTCTGCCCTGTCCCGTGAGCCCTTCCAGGCTGGGTGGGGCTGCGCCATTGTTTGCCTTTGAGCCTGCAAGGGGCTAAAGATATACAAACCTCCCAATCTCATCCTCTACTAACAGGGACTAATTGTTGAGGATTCAGAAGGGAGTGGAAATATTTCCTAGCTGGGAAAAGGGGGGCGCTACGAAAGAAGTCTGGAGAACTGTCTCAGAAAGTTTGAATCACAGGGCTCCTAGCCCCCAGACAGGAAGCTCTATCACATTGATCTGGTCTGTGTCACAACAAATACGCTCCGACCAGGCATTGAATTGAAGGCAGCCAACAAGTTCCATCTCCCGGCAGACCAAGGAAGTACACATAAGAAAATTAATAAGTAAGAGAGTCTTTTCCTGGCCTCTATAGCCTCCCTGCCCAAGCCCTGGGAAAAGACTCTACAACCAATTACTGAGTCCAGTGCTCAGTTTTGAGCAACTAGAAGAACAATCCTAACAATCAAGGTTGAGCCAAAAATCAAAGAGCAGTGGTAACTCACAGCCTCCTGCCACTAAAACCCCATAAAAGAGAAAGAGATGGAGCATGTAAGTAAAATACAAACTAACCAGATGCCTAAGCATCAACAAAAAATTACGGGCCATACTAAGAAAATAGAAGACATGGCCCAAGAAAAGGAATATAGCAAAGTCCCAGAAGAGATGCAGAATTTGAGAGAACTAATCAGTGAGATGAGCACACATTTCCAAAATCAAATTAATGAGATGAAAGATATATAATTAAAGAGATCAATGACATCAAGAAGTCATTGTGAGAATGTGAAGAAGAATTTGAAATCATGAACAGAAAAGTAACGGAGTTCATGGGAATGAAAGACACAATAGGTGAAGTAAAAAATAGATTTGAAGCATACAACAGCAGACTCGAAATGTTAGAAGAAAGAATAAGTGATACTGAAGACAGAGCAGCTAAAATTGAAGAGCGAAAAGAACAGAGAGAGAAAAGAATGGAAAAAATTGAGCAGGGGCTCAGAGAGTTGAATGACAACACAAAACGCAAGAACATACGTGTCATTGGAGTTCCAGAAGGAGAAGAGAAAGGAAAAGGGGCAGAAAGAGTATTTGAGGAAACAATAGCTGAAAATTTCCCAACTCCCACGAAAGAAATGAACTTTCATGTCCAAGAAGCACACCGTACCCCAATAAGAAAAAATCCAAATAGACCTAGGCCAAGACACGTATTATTCAGAATGTCAAATGTAAAAGATAAAGAGAAAATGCTCAGAGCAGCAAGAGAGAAGCAAACGATCACGTACAAAGGATGTCCAGTAAGACTTTGTGCAGATTTCTCTTCAGAAACCATGGAGGCGAAAAGACAGTGGTATGATACAATTAGGAAACTGAAAGAGAAAACTGCCAGCCGAGAATTCTTTACCCAGGAAACTGTCCTTCAAATATGAAGGTGAATATAAAGTATTCACAAACAAGCAGAAACTAAGAGAGTTTGCAAAAAAGAATCTTTGCAGAAAATATTAAAGGAAGCCTTAGAACCTGAAAGAAAAAAACAGGAGAGAGAGGCTTGGAGGAGAGTATAGAAGAAAGAAAAGCAGAAAGGAGAACCAAAAGAGTAAAAAGAAAGACAAAAATAAGATGACATATGAAAACCAAAGAATAAAATGGAGGAAATAAATAGTGCATTTTCAGTAATATCATTGAATGTGAAGGGCTTAAATTCCCCAATCAAAGATACAGGCTGACAGAATGGATAAAAAATCATGAGCCATCCATATGCTGCTTACAAGAAACTCATCTCAGACACATGGATACAAGCCGGCTGAATGTAAAAGGTTGGAAAAAGATACTGCATGCAAATAGTAAACAGAAAAGAGCAGGGGTAGCTATACTAATATCAGACAAAACAGACTTTAAATGCAAAAAAGTTATTAGAGATACAGAAGGCCATTATATATTAATAAAAGTGACGATTCTCCAGGAAGATATAACAGTCATAAATATCTACGCACCTAACCAGGGTGCCCCAAAATATATGAGACAAACTCTGGCAAAACTGATGGGAGAAATAGACATTTCTACAATAATCGTCGGGGACTTCAACACCCCTCTCACATCATTAGATAGAACAAGTAGACAGAAGATCAACAAGGAAACAGAGAACTTGAACAATATGATAAACAAGTTAGACCTAACAGACATATACAGAACACTGCATCCAAACTCAGTGGATTATACATTCTTCTCTAGTGCCCATGGATCTTTCTCCAGGATAGACCACATGTTGGGTCACAATACAGCTCTCAATAAATATAAAATGATTGAAATTATCCAAAGCACCTTCTCAGATCATAATGGAATGAAACTAGAAATCAATAACAGACAGGAAAAAAGGAAATTTGCAAATGTGTGGAGACTGAACAACACACTCCTAAATATTCAGTGGGTCAAAGAAGAAATTGCAAGTGAAATCAGTAAATATATTGAGACACATGAAAATGAGAACACAACATTTCAAAACTTATGGGATGCAGCAAAGGCAGACTTGAGAGAGAAATTTATAGCCCTAAGTGCCTATATTAAGAAACAAGAAAGAGCTAAACACAAAGATTTAACTGAACAACTTGAGAAAGTAGAGAAAGAACAGCAAACTAATCCAAAACTAAAAGAAGGAAAGAAATAATAACGATTAGAGCGGAAATAAATGAAAATGAGAATAAAAAAGCAATAGAGAAAATCCACAAAACCAAAAGCTCGTTCTTTGAGAAGAGCAATAAAATTGACAAACCCCTCGCTAGACTAACAAAGAAAAAAAGAGAGAAGATGCAAATAAATACAATCAGAAATGAAAGGGGGGGAATTACAAATGACCTCACAGAAATAAAAAGATTCATAAGAGGGTATGATGAGAAACTATATGCCAACAAACTAGACAACCTGGATGAAATGGACAAATTTCTAGAAACTCATAACCAACCTACACTGACACAACAAGAAATACAAGAATTAACAAACCAATCACAATTAAGGAGATTGAATCCGTCATCAAAAATCTCCCACCAAAGAAAATCCAGGACCAGATGGCTTCACAGGTGAGTTCTACCAAGCAATTCTAAAAGAATTAACACCAATCCTGTTAAAACTCTTCCAAAAAATTGAAGATGAGGGAAAATTACCCAACACATTTTATGAGCCAACATCACCCTAATACCAAAGCCAGATAAAGATTCCACAAGAAACGAAATTAAGGACCAATCTCTCTCATGAACATAAATGCAAAAATTCTCAACAAAATACTTGCAAATCAAATCCAACAGAATATAAAAAGACTTATACACATCCCGACCAAGTGGGATTTATTCCTGGTATGCAAGGCTGGTTCAACATAAGAAAATCAATCAATGTAATACACCACATTAACAAGTTGAAGGAAAAAAACCACATGATCATCTCAATAGATGCAGAAAAGGCATTCGACAAAATCCAACATCCTTTTTTGATAAAAATACTTCAAAAGATAGGAATAAAAGGATAAGTCCTCAATATGATAAAAGGCATATATGAAAAACCCACAGCCAACATCATACTCAATGGGGAAAGGTTGAAAGCTTTCCCCTTAAGATCAGGAACAAGACAAGGATGCCCACTGTCACCATTGTTATTCAACATTGTACTAGAAGTTCTAGCTAGGGCAACTAGACAAGAAAAAAAAATTAAAAGCATCCAAATAAGAAAAGAGGAAGTAAAACTCTCACTGTTTGCGGATGACATGATCCTGTATTTAGAAAATCCTGAAGTTTCCACAACAAAGCTACTTGAACTAATAAATGAGTTCAGCAGAATGGCCAGATAAAAGATCAACACGCAAAAATCAGTAATGTTTTTGTACACTAGTACTGAACAATCTGAGGAGGAAATCAGGAGGAAAATTCCATTTTCAATAGCAACAAAAAGACTCAAATACCTAGGAGTTAATTTAACCAAGGAAGTACAGGACGTATATGCAGAATACTACAAAACAATGCTAAAAGAAATTTAAAAAGACCTAAACAAATGGAAAGACATTCCGTGTTCATGGATTCGAAGAATAAATATCGTGAAGATGTCAATCTTGCCCAAACTGATTTATAGATTCAATGCAATACCAATCAAATCCCAACAGCTTACTTTACAGAATTAGAGAAGGCAATTACCAAATTCATCTGGAAGGGTAAGTGCACCCGAATAGCCAAAAGTATTCTAAAAAAGAAGAGCAATGTGGGAGGAATTTCACTGCCTGACCTTGAAACATATTACAAAGCTACAGTGGTCAAAACAGCATGGTACTGGCATGAAGATAGACATATCGATCAGTGGAATAGAATTGAGAATCCAGAAATAAACCTTCACCTATACAGTCAACTGGTTTTTGACAAACCTACCAAGCCCATGCTGATGGGAAAAAATAGTCTTTTCAACAAATGGTTTTGGGAGAACTGAATATCTATAACCAAAATAATGAAAGAGGACCCCTATCTCACCCCCTATACAAGAATCAACTCAAAATGGATCAAAGATCTAAATATAAAAGCCAGGACCATAATGCTACCAGAAGAAAATGTAGGGAATCATCTTCATGACCTTGTAGTAGGTGGTGGTTTCTTGGACTTCACACCCAAAGCACGTGCAACAAAAGAAAAAGTAGATAAATGGGACCTCCTCAAAGTTAAACACTTTTGCCCCTCACAGGACTTTGTCAGAAGGGGGAAAAAGCAGCCGACTCAATGAGAAAAAATATTTGGAAATCACATATCTGATAAGGGTTTAATATCCAGGATATATAAAGAGATGTTACAGCTCAACAATAAAAAGACAAATGACCCAATTAAAAAATGGGCCAAAGACTTGAATAGACATTTCTCCGAAGAAGAAATACAAATGGCAAAAAAGCACATGAAGAAATGCTCAACATCACTCATGATTAGAGAAATGCAGATCAAAATTACAATGAGATATCATTTCACACCTATCAGAATGGTCACTATTAAAAAGACAGAGAACTACAAGTGTTGGAGAGGATGTGGAGAGAAAGGAACACTTCTTCACTGTTGGTGGGAATGCAGGATGGTACAAGTACTATGGAGGACTGTTTGGCAGTTCCTAACGAAGTTGAATATAGACTTGCCACGTGACCGTGCAATACCACTACTGGGTATATACCCAGAAGAACTGAGAGCAGTGACACCAACAGACATCTGCACACCAATGTTCATAGCCACATTATTCAGCATTGCCAAAAGCTGGAAACAACCCAGGTGTCCATCAACAGATGAATGGATAAACAAACTGTGGTCTATTCACATGATGGAATATTATGCAGCTGTAAGAAGAAATGAAATCATAAAGCATATGGCAACATGGATGAACCTGGAGGACATTATGTTGAGTGAAGCAAGCCAGACACAAAAGGACAAATACTGTATGAATGCATTACTATGAACCAAATATATTGTGTAATATATTGTTTGATTCACAAAAAACAAACAAACAAACAAAAAACAAAACAAAACAAAAAACAACAACAAAAAAAATTACAGGTATCCATTACATTTACTTGAGAAATGTATGTATTTATTCATCTGTGTTTAATTTTTAGTTTTTAATTGCTTATGTTTTCAATTATTAAATGTACAAAATAAAGTTAAAAAAAATTTTAAAAAAATGTGATTGGTTTGTTAAGTTCTTGTATTTCTTGTAGCATCATTTGGTGCATTTCTAGTAATTTTTCTATTTCATCTAGGTTGTCTAGTTTGTTGCCATACAGTTTCTTATAATATCCTCTTATGATTCTTTTTATTTCTATTTAAGGCTACAAGGATATGCAGAAGTAAGCGAGTTTACTAAGATTTTGATGAGATTCAAAGGGCTTGTAACTCTTAGTTGAGAGTTATGGCATGTGCCGGTAACATTTCACTGTCATGACAAAGTTGACAGAAAAGGATTCCTGTCTCTGAACATGGACCTTCTCATCTCACCTGGAGCAGCTCCGTGTCAGGTTTGTGGCAGGTCTCAGACATCTCTCTGTACATTTCTCTCAACTTTTCCATGAGTTTGGTCATTCTGTCTTCACTGCCCTAGAGTTGTTGGAATATCTATTCAGCTTCCTTCTCAGTGTCTCCAGATGGAGATGTTCTTCCTCATCGAGAATTACATGCATGATCTGATATTGATCCTTGGTCTTTACCTTACTTAAAACCACATAATCCTACAGTGATATTGGATTAGAAGGTTCATATACTCTGGCTCATACCAGAAAACTTGACATTGTATTAAGTACTCTATAAACTTTCAGCCCCACAGCCTCACAGTGTCTTGAATACTTGCTGGTCCTTTCTGTCCGTTTCTTTGCTCCTGTCTCTCACCTGTTTAAACTAAGCCTTCTCATGGCCTTAGGCTTTCTCCCCAGTATTTTTCCTTTCCACATATTCTTCCTTTTTAGTCCATCAATTATTTTCTTCCTCATCAGAATCTTTTACATTTTATCTGGTATCTCTACCTCGATTTCCTACATATTTCAATATGTTTAGTTCTCAACAAAATTTTACAGTTAAAAAAAGTAAAAATTCTTCTACTCTATTTTTTCTCCAGTTATTGCTCCATTTCTCTCTTCTCATTCATAGCAAATTGGTACAAAGTTGCATTATAACAAGTGCCTTGGAAACTCTATCCAAACTTTCCAATTTGGACTTGAAGTACCTATCATGCCCTGCTTTCCCATGAACTGGTATTTTTGCACTAGTTTGTAAAGACCTCCATACTTGTGATTATCAATATATCATTTGAAACTACTTATTTTCCAGCTAAGAATCCTATATCATTTAACTGATAACTTGACCTGAGCTAGAAAACACATATCAGCATTATGCAACTGCATTCAACCTTACCTGTAATACTGGGTTTTTCTAGTTTCCTTGGTCAGTTTTTTTTTTTTTTTTTTTAGTTTTCTGAGTCATTTTCTTTAAAGAGCCCATTTTCTTTAACAGTTTCTTCTGCAAAAGAGCCAAAAGTGTTAGTGACAGATAAGATGGTATTATAATTTTCACTCCCTAACCTATGAGAAAAGACAGTGATTGAGATAAAAATAATAATGTCGAATTAGAAAGTGGTGACCAGATTTTACCATATTAAACCTAAATGTATTCTCCTATTTGGGATATTAGAAGTGACAGAAACATATAAGAGAGATCTTGAAATGACCCTCAGAAAATATGATCCATTTCCTGAAAAATTGCCT
>JAKSZT010053861.1:303811-317660 GCA_026826555.1 Tolypeutes matacus | reverse complement strand
ACTTTCCGGACTCCCCAGGTTAGCTGAAGCTCTGATGTTAGTCAGTGAGGAGTGCTAAAGACGGCGGATTCTGCCCCTTCTGGCGCCGAGCTCCAGCATTACCAGGCTGCTCAGCAAATCAGTTTGAGTGCAGATTTGCGTCTGCTCTCAGCCTAATGGTGCTTCAGGTCAGCTTATCTGCTCCCCAAAGCTATGGGGTGGTGCAGGCAGCCAGATCGATGTTTAAAAATATAAAATACCCTTCCCTGTCTTCCAACAGAACCCTCCCTTTTTTGGGAAGTGTCCCTTCCTCCTGGCTCCGCAGCGGCTCGGGTTTTATCCCTGGGTGGCTAGGGAAATCAGCTGCGTTCCTGACCAAAATCCCCCCTCCGGTTCACTGGGTGCTGATTAGCTTGTTTGCTCTGTTCAAACAAGGTCCAAGGGGCGCCAGGCAGCCAGATCCCCAGAAAATAAAACTTTTCGCCCCGCCCGCAGCTCCAAATGGCTGTTTTATTTAATTTTATTTTTTTTTCCCTAACTGCGGAGCTCAGCCGCCTATGCCAACCTCCACCAGCAGCCTCAAAACTCACGAATCTCCACCGTTCGGTCCACGCCGCCGATCCGCACAGATAGATGTCCCAAGCTTCTTACTCCACGCGTGCACAGCACAGACCACCGGGCAGGACCCCGTCCACAATCTGCCTTGCTCTGGGAGCTTGCAGTGTTTGCCCTCCTACACTAACGCCATCTTCCATCCCATATGCTTACATTTTTTTTAACTCCATGAAACTGAAGTCAAGACAAGAATTTCCTATCAGCCTCAATATGACAATATTAAGCTTTTGCCAGGGAATTCTCTGGAAGTACATGAATCTATGCTTCTCTGATTAACTGGTGATTATGTTTGGTGCTCAAAAGTTTCCCAGGTACATTTAGTTTTTGTTTGTTATGAGAGAATCATGTCTGAAGAACATCAGCTGTATAACCAAGAGGCTTCCATGAAGAATCTGCATAAGTCTATTCAGTAGAAAGCATAAATATTCTCACATGAATATTAATTGACCAGTGATTATTATCATTTATTGATATCCATTGTCAGCAATGCATTGTTGACATAATACTTGCAATGCCTATTTTAAAAGTCTGACAAGGCATTTGCATTGTCACCTGATTTACCAAAGAAAATTACAAGCTGATAGTAGGGTACAAATCCTAGGAAGTCAAATAATGTGCTGAGTCTTAAAATTCTCTGTTTAAGAGATTATTGATGGAGAAGATTAAGAATAGAGAAGTAAATGGTTTAAACCCTGCCAACTTCTCACCCAGGTCAATATGCTCTCTGTGATATGTCATAATAAGGCCTTTCATTTCACCTTTTAATCAACTTTTATTCAAAGAGATGTTGTTTATATTATTCAAAATAAAAAGAAGTGACTTGGTTGATAAATGTTTTTCAACAATCAAGAATATAAAAAATAATAACAATTAAGATAAAAATAAGATAAGAGATTTAAAATTTGTAATTATATATTTTACATTTGTACATAGGGCTTCAAAGGAGTATAGTCATATTGTGACAAAAATAAAGCATTACCCAAATTAATATACATTTCAATATCAGACTTGAATCATAGCTTCTTTATTCCCTTGGGATTCTGACATGTTTCTCTGGGAAAATAAACCAACATATATTTTGACATTTGACTAAAAACTTTCAATGACATATAGAATGAAAGATAGCTTCTTATAAGTAAGATTTGGCAGGTGAAATCAACACATTTGATATTTAAATATTACCCCTAATGGTGAGCTTGAATAAGCAATTTAATATAGAGAATGGATAATATAAATATTTTAGTTATTTGAATTGGTGGGTGAGATTCCAAAACAGTAGGGTTTGTGGGTAATTTTTTGTTTGTTGCTTTTGTATGTTTTGGTAAAGGTTGGTAATGAGTGGTAGTGATTTCCAAGTAAACATGTTTCCTTAAATCATATTAAAAACAGAATTCTATTTATGAATACCACTTAATGTGGTGACAACTGCATCTATAAATTTATGGATTCCAGTGGTTTACATAATAGGAAAGTGTGTGTTTTTTTGTTTTATTTTTTGTCCAATGACAATTCCTAATAAGGAGCTGTTCATTTATTTCTTTTAAAATATTTACCTGTAAAAGTTGAAGGAAAAATGAATAAATGATGAATATTTGTAGGTTATATTCACTGTAGAAAGACAACATGAAATATTTACTTTCTGAGAAGCTTTCCTTCCAATAGCATACTCAGAGTCATTTTCATGGCCTTGTTTCTTAGACTGTATATGATGGGATTCAAGGTAGGGGGTACAATAGTGTAGAAAACAGATATTACAAGGTCAGAAATAGAAGGGGATGCTGAAGTTGGCTTTTGATAAGCAGTGAAGCCAGTGGAAAGAAATAATACAATGACAACCAGGTGTGGAAGGCAAGTGGAGTAGGCTTTTGACTGGCCTTCTGTTGATGGAAACTTCTTGACAGTGGAGAAGATGTAGAAATAGGAAATGACAATGAAAATAAAACAACAGAACTCAAAAATCACAGTAATGAGAATGGGCACAATTTCTGTCATTAAATTTTCTGAACAAGAAATAGCTAATAACTGGGATATGTCACAGAAGAACTGATGGACCATGTTGGATCCACAGAAAGATAAGGAGAAGGCACCAGCTGTGCGCATCATCACAGCAGTCAGACCCCCACCCACCCAAGACATAGCTGCCACCTGCATGCATGTGCCCATATTCATGATGACTTCATAGTGCAGAGGATGGCAGATGGCAGAGTAGTGGTCAAAGGACATAGCTGTGAGGAGGAACAGCTCTGCGGCTGCTGAAAAAAACACTAAAAAGACTTGGGTGACACAACCAAAGAGGAGATAGAATTATTGTGGGTCAAGGAGTTGAAAATAGATTTGGGGATTGTAACTGAAATGAGGCAGAGATCCAGGAAAGATAAATTCTTCAGAAAGAAGTACATGGGGGTGTGAAGATGCTGGTCTAACGTTGTGATCATGATAATGAGGACATTCCCCATCAGGCACAAAAGTAAGTAATTGAGAAGATTACTGGTGGCAAAATATACATATTTTGAATGGTTGGAAATTCCATAAGAATAAATTCAGTCACAACTGTCATATTTCTCAATACTGCAGTCATAATCTATAAAACATTGTAGAGAGGAATAAAACATAATCAATAACCAATCTTGATTGCCTGCATTTGGTAATCTCAAAAACTTTTAATTAACCACAAAATTATTCCAGAGTATAATACCAGTTTATTGAAAATCAAGCATTTCCTTTTTCAATTTGATTTATTGTACCCATTTTGTTTCAGTTAATATAAACCTGCATTATGATATTGTAAATATATTCTATTAAAGTGTCTGACTGGCTGAATATTTTCTAATGCACTTAGCAATGCCTTTCCAACTCTCTTGATAAATCCAAATTCACAACTAACAAATGTTAAATTGTGTCCTAGCCTTGATGTCCCTACATTCTTTCACGTGACTAAGATAGTCTCAGCTTCTACACAGCTTCCAAGAATTTAACAATAAAAAGATTTCATAATAATACCGAACTATCACTAGCCTTCATTTAATATCACTAAATATTTAGCCTTATTGCCCTCTCAAGAACATCAAGTTTAGAGCTGTTGTATTATTTGGAAATTTTAATGAGCGATTTATCTAATGGCTGGCTTTTTTCTCCTTTACAAACCCCAAATTGTCATCATTTGTCATCTTATACATAAAGTTCCAGAGGACACATAAGCTGGTTCCTCTAACTATCAGAGACCAATAATATATGAGCTAAGATTTTGACCTTCCTTTTCATCAAATTATTTGCTTTTCTTTATTATTCTCCATTTGAAATTTTCTCCACATTTAATAAAACCAATAATTGTATTTTCCATGTGAGATTTTCTCTTTCATTATATTAACACTATTAAATGTCTTGAAGCATGACCTTAGGTACTGTACATCTGAAATATTGACAGTATTTTATTACAGTTTTCATGTCTATCCCACTACCCATGCCCATCCATGGTACACCTGATTTTTCCAATAAGACTAATACAAATTATTTATTAGGATAGAAGAAGTGGCACATAGAGCTAAATTCAGATGGTACTAGTCTGATGAAAAAGCATGGACAGTGATTTTGTTGGCAGAGACAAGTAGATGCCTCTTATTTGTAAATATTTTTTTCTTTAATCTCATTTGAATTTTGTAAAATATGGGGCATGTACTTTACATTTCTCATCCTACACTCTTCCCTTTAACGCTTTCTTTTAAATATTATACTCCATGTCTCTTCATGATCGTAGGTGGTGGATAGGTCACAGAGCAAATGTTGGTTGTTGAATTTAGAAGAGAGGTGATATAAAATAATTCTAGAAAATAGAGGAAACTATTCTATATATTTTATTAAAAGGAAAAACAAGGATTAGGTTGTATTATTATTAGGGGAATATTTAAGACCAATTTAATAACGTTTATAAGAATAAAATTGAATTTGATATATCTAGACTTCCCATTTCTCTTAAAAATAATATTGTGAATTCTTTATAACTCAAAATTACTCACATTATTCAGAATAATATTCAAGGCCATAAGTAGAAATATTTCTAACATTCATTCTCTCTGTTTCTTTTATTGTGAGGGTAACATAATTTTAAAAGAAAATTAACTCAAAGATAAAGTTCTTAATGCTTCTGACACAGTTAACTGACAAAAATATTTTAGTAGCTGAAAGAGTATGCATTAAAAACAGTCATTTTTGTTTCATCATTAATTACTTCTTATTTACCTTTCCTTAATTATTGTGATTTCATTTTAACATTGAATACATTTTAAACTTTCTGAGCTATGCTAATTTACAACATTAACATTTACAAGGCCTAATATTCATTATATACACTTATGAACCATGATGTTGTAATATACTAAGAATATTAAAAATCACGGGTTTTGTGGAACAACTAAAATTAAGGAAAATATAAAGTAATATTTTCACCCATTGAAATTCATCCCCAGACACTGATGTCCTTGGTAAATGAAACAATGTCAGCAACAGCGACTACTCTGACCTCTTTAGAACTTATATTTCATGTTTTATTTAAAAGATTTTTAACTACTGTTTTAGTTTCTCAGGTAACTTTTAAATCTAAAAGGAATTATCTTCTAAAGCATAATTACTTACTGGTGTCTATCCAGTCATGGTGAATGAAGAATCCTGTTGTCTTCTGAGGTTAACCCCAGAGGAGACTGCAAAATTTCAATTGAAGAGAGAACATAGAGAATGTGGATTCCTCTTAAATCTCTTGCATATAATCTAGCTTCATGGATATCTATCTTGGCAGAATCAGTAGAAATGAAGAGCTCAGTCATTTTACCTCTGTTGCTGCTCTCCCATGGGCTTGAACAAGACCCAAGGATTACAATTTATCAAATTGCTTGATTCTAAAGGGAAATAGTGTTACCATAGTCTCCACTGACTTTCTTAATTGGTTTCACCATTTGATAAAATCTCACTGAGTAATTAATGGAATCAGAGTGTTACATTTTTATTCTGTCGTTTGCACATCTATGAGCAGAGCTGTAATTAATTCTGGGCTCCAATTATTCATTCATCATTTCTTGAATGCCTCTATTGGGACTGATTCAATAAATACGATGCAGGGAGTCAGAGACCAAATGTAGGTAGGAATATCATTGCACCTCGCCACCAAGTCGTGCTTTGGAGGGAGGGAGAGGTGTGTGAGGAACAGAGGACATCACAGACCCTGGGAGAGTGTGACTTACTGGCAGAGGGTCCAGAAAGAGCACATTCCCGAGGTGGAAGTGAGCCAGGAGACCAGCAGGGGGCAGGGCAGCTCCAGGGGAGCAGGTTGACACTAGTAGGTGATGAGAGAAAATGGAAAAGGTGGGCTACACCAAGTGACACTGCTATTCACAGGGATTATTCAATTTGTACCATGAGAGAGAAGAAAACCATGAATTGTTTGAATAAAGGAACAAAATGATCTGACTTATATTTGAACTTGATCATTCTCTGACAAAACTAGATTTTAGAGGGAACTACTGGAAATGAGGACATAAAATTATCTACACCACTCCCTTTGTGAGGTTATGAGGTTGAGGGGCTTGTACAAAAGAGGTGGTGTTGGAGGTAGAGAGGTGTTCAGCTTCTGAGAATTTTATCATTATTGTGTAGACTAAAATAATGTTTAATAATATTCTAGTTTTTTGGTAATTCCATTTTCTTGGGTTAAACATTTCAGTCAAATTGAAATACTATTTTTAATTTCTGACAAATTAGATTTAAACCGACAGATCCATAAACAAGAAAATAGTTTTACAAGTTGGAAGCCCATAGCAAACAACAAACAATTATATGATCAATATGAAATACTTCTACCGTCTCATCATTTGATGGATTGCATATGTGAAGAAATCAAAACTGGAAATTGATCTTCCTTAGAGTTTGAATGTCTTTGGTACCTCCACTAGTAACCAGTGTTAATAACTCATCCCACTAAATTTTCTTTCATAGAATAAACTGTATGATTTTAAAGAAGTTTTAGATTACAGACAAGTTACATGCTAAGTATAGGAGATTCCCATTACCCCAACTCCTCCCTCTCCCACATTTCCCCCATTTAAAATTTCAAATAAACTGCCCTTTCTCTCTTTCTTTCCTTCTCTTTCTTTCTCTCTTTCTCTCTCTATCACTCTTTCTTTCTTTCTTAGAATATAGATTTGACACTGGCATAGACATAGATATAGATGTATGTATAATCATTCATGCAAAGGCATTATTGAGACATTTGAATACATTTCCATCAAATATGATGAATAAATGTTAGAACAGATGAATACTAATCTAATTTTGTTTTGTTGTTAGTTTTCATTTTATGCAAGTGTAGGTCATTTAAACTTTTGTTTAATCTTAATCTTACTGCTTGTTTGCCTTGATGACTGACTTTTCTTTAAATATTATGGAAATCCTTTCATACTCTATCATATTTTTTGCATTAAACTGAACACTGTGATATTAATATCCTTAAACCTGAATTTTGGAGGGAAAGGAGACTATAATTAATTGAATTCTCACTCTGTTTGAACCCCTCCAACAGGATATGAATATAATCATTGTCTTTACAGCAAATAAAATAGGTGAATAATATTTTTCAATATTTTTTATTCAAGGTTCATACTCTCTCACGACCACTGCCAAAAAAATTATCTATATTTTATTCATTTTCTGTGTTTATGCTGGAAGAGTGAGTCTGGGACTCTGTTCCAATTTACAATGTCATATCTATATATGAAAGTATTTATTTTTTATATTTTTAAAATATTTTATGTTCATTAAACAAGAAAAAATACAAATGAAATTAAGCAAAGCATAATTTTGGTTACAATGACAGATTTAAATAGGCATTTGTATCCTCTTCCTCTCCAAACACAATTAAATAATGGTGAAATTATGAGGAAATTATATACCCATAAAGCCAAAAGAAAGGATAAGAAAAGACACAGCTGAGGGGACATATTAGGTACTCTGTATGATAAAAGAGTTCTTAAAAAAAGGATTAAATATCTGCATCTGCTCTGGACTTCAGGACTAGAGGTAGTGAAATGTATTGGCTGCAGATGTTGAAGGAGAGAAGCAACCACCTAAAGAAAAAAGGCACTATAAAAAGGGAGATGGGGATGAGATATATAAGTAAATAAGGATATTCACTGAATATAGATATTATAAAATGTGAAGCCCTTAATTATTCTAATATAAAATACACAATCATACATTGCATCTATCTTTTCAATCTGGAGCAGTCCCTTAGTTTGCTTAATTCTTCATCATTGATATTTTGAAAAGTGAAAGCCATTGATTTTGTAGAATTTTCATCAATTTAAATGTCTCTGAGGTTTCCTAATGATTACAATCAGGTTATGCACTTTTGTCAAGAATATTATAGAAGCTTTTCTAAAAAGAAGGCACAAGGTATCGATACGTTCCAATACTGGTTCTATTAACTTTAATCACCTGGTTAAGATGGGGTCTGTAAGGTTTCTTCACTGTGAAGTTACTCTTTTATCCTTTGTAATTAATAAATAATTTGTTGGAAGATACTGTGAGACTGGAACCCCAGATGAATTACTTACATATTATTATCATGTTTTCTGTGTGCCTAAATATTCCCCACATTTTATATTTTCCTGATACTGTGCAATATACTTAGTGATTTTTTTCCAGATCCCTTGTCAAATTCACTTATTGTTTTAGTGTACACGTCCACAGTCTTTTCCTACTAGACCAAGTATTTATAAAGTTGCTACTTGTAAAGGAGCTCATCACTTTAACCTTTAGAACTGAAGTGGCAAGGGGAAGAAGTAGTTTGAGTGAAAAATAAATAAAAGGGAGAGAGAGAAAGCCAAGAGCAGAGAACTGGTTAATGCAATAAAAAAGTTAAGCTCCAATACACAAAGTAGGATATATTGGGCAAACAGCTATCTAGAAGGGTAAAGAAAAGATACCCTGAACATGACCTATAGGTACTTTTTTCCTGATAAGGAAATGTCAGCTATTACCAATAAAACATTACCTCCTTGCTTTTCTTTCATTTCTTTTCTTTCCTTGTTTATCCTCCATATTCCTGAACTTGCTTTGTCTTCTGTGTGTGTGTGCATACATACACATGTGTTTATGCATCTGAAATTTCATTTCCTTCTACTCTGTAGAATATTCTGAGAAATTTATCATGTCTGTCTTCAAGCTCATTATCTATTTTCATAGAATATTTTCATTTTAATTAAATCTTTAGTTTAAGCAATAATCTGCTTCCATTTGTGTAGTTCTAAGTTATTCCTTTTTCAAATCTGTGTGGCCACACTCCATTTTCACATTTGCTTCTTAAACTTTTTCAGTTTTTTCAATGAATTTTTAAACATATGATACATAGTACTTTATGTTCCAAGTACAAGGTTGCAATATATGGACTTCTTGCATATTGAGAAATCTTTTTTTTAAACAGTTCAAAACAAAATAATGGGGAAACATTAAGAGACATAACTGACAAGAAAGTCATCATAGTATATTAGGTAAAGAGACAATATAAAATAACTTAATAATTCAAATTCAAATTAAAAATCCACCAACTTAAATGTATTTGTGATAAAATTAGTTTGCAGGAATGCATTGAGATACAATTATTATTTTAACTTACTAAGATATTTAAAATTACTTTATTCCCTCAAAGTTCACAAAGATATTAGCTCTAACTTTTGTCTCAACAATTATTTAAAGTAACCCAACCCCAAAATTATTTCCCCTCCTTCGTCCAATAGTAACCAGTCTTTTGAATTTTATTTCATATGGATAAACTTCCCACCCAACCCTTTTTGTAGGGTCATCTAGCTTTCCAAGAATCCCTGTCTGCAAAAGGACAGGCCCAACTTCCAATGGTTTTTCATTGTCATCACCCTAGATAGCATGAAAGACAAGGGAGGCAGTGTGTCTGGTTCTATGCAAACGTGGGATCTGCGAAGTAAAGACATATTACTTAAATATACAAATTCAAGTTAATTACTATACCTTTTGTATAGTCTTTTTATTGCACTTAGGTTTCATTTCTATCACATTATTATCATTTTATGTTAAAATTGTGTAACATTGTAGGTAAAATTTTGGAGGACATGACTATAAAAATTGTTGGTGGAAACATAAAGCCATATCAAATTACTTCACAAAGTGTTAGAGTAATGCAACCACACTACCCCTCAATCAACCATATTCACAGTTAAGTTCTGATAGGGCACATATTCGTCTTTAGAATATATATATATTCCTCTCAGAACATACAATAAACAGTTGTCCAGGGCTTACAAGTGAAAGGATTTGGATTAAGTCTTGCATGCCTAAGAACAAAAAGAAATTTTCATTTTCACTTTTACTATTTTTGATGAATAATAAAAGCAGGATTGCATTTTTCACATCAATCATTTCTTTATCACCATTCTGGATGATCAATAAAGATGTGTAGGGAAATATTGTTTTGGAACAATAACATCATTTGTATTCTTCCCAAATTATTATGCTTCATTTTTTAAAAAGTTTTTTTCTTGTTTGTTTGTAGTAAATCACACATTCTTTGGTTAAAAAAAAAAATGCCAGTAAAGCGGAACTGCTTTAACTCTGAATCTTTTTCCTTTTCTTTTTTGTTTCAAAAACTAGGATATAGAGAGAATTATATCTGAAGATTTTTCCTTTCACTGCATAGATATTTATGCATATAACCACTTCAAAATTTACAGATTTGGGATCTGGAAAATGAAAGAAATCACTCCTTTTATACCATGCACTTTCCATGGAACAGTTGGGAATGATTTGGTTGTGGGTGAGGGAATTCTCTGGCAACTTAGGTGGGTGCCCAGACAGGAGGTGCTAACCTAGCCTCAGCAGGAAAAAAGGTGACCGTGGACAGAGAAATTCCCTGGTAACACATTATGCTGTGCTTCTCTGATGGTCTAAGAATATGTTTGGTGTACAGAAGTGCCCAGGCACATTTACTTTTTGTAGTGGGAGAATTATGGCTGAATTACTTAAGAGTGAACAGAGGCCTTCATGTAAAATCTGCATAAATCTATTCAATATAAAGCACAAGTATTCTTAATGAATATTTATTAATGAATGATCAACAGCGTTTTTGATTGCCTAATGCAGGAATATGCATTACTGATGTAATACTTGAAAAATCCTTTGATTGCCTCTTTTTAAAGACTAACAGAGGGTAAAATTGTCACTGGATTTGCCAATGGAAAAGTGAAGGCTGGACAATAAAGAACAATCCATACAAATTTGAATATTGTTCTGTCTGGAAATTTCTTAATTGATTGTAATAAGAATCAATCTTATTGATTGATAAATGTTTTTCAGCATACAGGAACATATTTCTTCTTCTAACCTTTCACTATTAACCTGCTTGTGCCCTTACATCTAAGGTGAGTCTCTTGTAGACAGTATATAGATGAGTCATATTTTTTTTTTATCCATTGTATCAGCCTATATCTTTTGATTGGAGAATTCAATCCATTAATGTTCAATGTAATTGCTGTAAAGGCATTAGTTACTTTGTCCATTGTGTCCATTGGCTTTCTGTTGACATATCTTCCTTTTTCTTTGTCTTTTTCCTTTATTTTATTTATTTTTTTCAAGATACCTAGATTACATAAATGTTACCCCAAAAATATAGGGATTCCCATATGCCCCACCTCCCATACCTCCCACAACCTCCCACATAAACATCCTTCATTAGTGTGGCACATTAATTGCAATTGATAAATGCATCCTAGGGCTTTGCCATTAAGCATGGACCACAGTTCATGTTGTAGACCACACTCTCTCACACACAGTTCTGCATGATATATGATGATATAAAATGGCCTGTATCTGTCATTGGAATGTCACTCAGGACAATTCCCTGTATTAAAATTACTTTTCCCTCTCCCTGCTCCCAGAACCTCCAGTGGCCACTGGCTCCACATCAATGTTGTAATTTTTTCCATTGCTAGAATCACTATATGTCTATAGTAGAATACCAGTAAGTCCACTCTAGTGCATAGCTCTTCCCCCAATCCTGAGGATTCTGGGATGGTGATGTCCACTCCATCTCCAATTGAGAGGGGACTTATATCCTATGGGAAAGATGGATGGGACCATCCTGCCTGCAGCATCAGACTCTCTCCATTCCCTGGGCATATCTCTTGTAATTCTGCTCTTTTGGTAACATACTCTCTCAGTTTTTGTTCTGTGAAGACTTTAAACTCACCCTTCTTTTTGATGGACAGTTTCTCTGGATACAGAATACTTGGCTGGCAGCTTTTTTTTTCTTTCAGTGCCTTAAATACATCATACCACTGTCTTCTTGCCACCACAGTTTCTGATGAAAGGTCAGAACTGAATCTTATTGACAATTCCTTCTATGTGATGCTTTGCTTTTCTCTTGTGGCTATCACAACCCACTCTTTATCACTGATATGTGTCATTCTTAAAAGTAGGTGCCTCAGGGAAGTGGATGTGGCTCAAGTGGTTGGGCTCCTGTCTACCATATGGGAGGCCCTGGGAATGGTTCCCGGGGCCTCTTGGTGAGGGCAAGCTGGCCTTTACCATGGAGAGCTGACGGCCTGTGCCTATGGAGAGCTGGCACAGCAAGATGACACAACAAAAGAATACAAGCAGACACAGAGGAAATGTGCAGTGAATGGATACAGAAAGCAGACAGCAAGCACAAGCAGCAAGGGGGGGAATAAAAAATAAATAAATAAATAAAATATTTAAAAATAAAAGTAGGTGCCTCAGAGTAAATCTATTCAGATATATTGTGTTTGTTGTGCATTGCCTTTATTGGATATTGATATTTATGTCTATCATAAGGGTTGGGATGTTTTTGGTCATTATTTCCTCAACTATTCCTTCCATCCCTTTTCCATTCTTTTTCCCTTTTGGGACACCAATAAGGCATATATGTTTGACTTTTGAGTTGTCATTCAATTCCTTGAGAATCAGTTTCATTTTTCCCATTCTTGTCTTTGTGTTCTCCTATCTTGATATGTTTTGTCCTTGATATTACTAATTCTGTCTTCCAACAATTCAAATTTGCTGTTATGTGACTTCAATATATTTTTAATCTCATCCTTTGTGTTTTTCACTCCCAAAAGGTCTGTTACTTTTCTTTCCAAGCTTTCAAACTGTTCTTTATGCACACCCAGTGTCTTCTTAATATTCTTTAACTCTTTATTCATACTGCCCTTCGATTCTTTGAATTGATGGAGGAGATTTGTGTGATTATCACTGATTAGTTGTCCTAAGTCCTGTATCTCACCAGGATATTAGTTTGGTTCTTTTGGCTGGACCATCTCTTCCTGTTTCCTAGTATGGCTTGTAATGTTTTTTTTTTGTTTTGTTTTTGTTTTTTTTATTATGGGTAAAAATCAAAATTCTCACAATACATACAAACATTTGCAAAATGATATATAAATATATATGCATATATGTGTATTTGCATACAAAATGTTATTTATATATATATATATACATATATTTTAAGAGGTGCTTAGATTACCTAAAATATTACACGGAACCCACTGGGATTCCCATGTTGCCCACCTCCCACACCTCCCACCACATCCCACACAAACATCTCCCACAGTGTGGCCCACCACCCTCAATGAACTTACACATCCTGGAGCCTTGCAACCAACCATAGACCACAGTTCACACTGTAATGTTTTGTTGATTGAGGTCTAAGCATCTGAATATTTTGATGAATTTACTTGGGGGCTCAATTTCTCTCTCTTGCCAAGTGTTTACTTTTTTATGACCCTTCTTTCATTTTGGGTTCAACTTATTCTCAGTCTTTGAAATTGCCCCAGCTCATGGGGTAGGGGCTCACTATGGGCACAGATTTTCTCCAAGGGGTTCAGGTTAAGAGAAAACACCTAAAAGAAGTTTTTCTCCTTTTAGTTTCCTGTACTCTCAGCAGATAGTGCTTTTCAGTGAACCTTTCCACAGAGATGTTTCCTTCAATCCAAAGTGGGCTCTGCTGGCCAAATTCAATAAGGAAAAACCATTTTCCTCCCTCTGCCACATTCTCCCTTTTCCCAGGGAGGAACACTTCTGTCCCCTTCTCAGTTGGCTTCAGTTGGCCATGGTTTTATCCAGGTTGCCTGCCTGCTTACTCTGATGTCTTCTTCCCAGAACTCCCAATAACACGATTTTAATATGATCCCTTTATATTTTAATAGTTTCACTATTGGTTAAATAA
>JAKSZT010053861.1:246679-259738 GCA_026826555.1 Tolypeutes matacus | reverse complement strand
GACTCCCAGGGATGAGACTTCCTGGCACTGAGGAATTATTAACAAGCACCAACTAACAATTCATCTGGAAAAACACTTTACCCAAGAGGGGGAAATGGTAAATACAAATGAGTTTTTATGACTAAGAGATTTCAAAGTGAGTAGAGAGGTCATTCCAGAGGTTACACTTATGTTTTACTCAGCAGCATCTCATTGACTGCCACAGTAAACAGTGCCTCAAATAGCAGGGCATCTGAGGGCTCTAGAGACATCCAGACACTATAGGCAAGGCAGACAGCTCAGGAATTTGGCACCCTGTGAGCGGGCCTTACTTTGGAATTTATGCTCCCAAGTGTAACAAATTAGACTCATTTATAGTTTCCCTACACATGGCTCTTCTTTTTATTTGAAGTGGTAAATATATGTCCCAGAGACTTAAATCTTTTGTCTGTCCATGTGCCAGATGAGCCCTGGATCTCAGCAAAATAGCAACCTCTACTCTCCAGCTCATTGGACTCACCCAGGACAACTAACAAGGAGATAATGATGGACAATACCCATCCCAAACAACAGAAAGTGTCTGCTACTGCAAGTGAGATAGTTCCATACATCTGCTTCATGGGATCTAAGCCACCTCTCAGTTAGAAAAGTGGTCATCTCCATCCCCAAATCCTCAAGATTGGGAAATGAATAATGGACTAAAGTAGATTTATTATTATTTTACTATAGCCTTGTTATTATTCTAACAATGAAAGAACTTCTATCATTGATATAAAGGCAGTGATGACCTGAGGATCTAAGGGAGTGGAGAGGGAAGAATAGGTGTAATATGGGGGCATTTTGGGGACATTGGAATTATCCTACATGACATTGTAATGATGGATACAGGCCATTATATATTTTTTCACAACCTACAAAATTGTGCGGGATAGAGTGTAAACTATAATGTAAACTGTAGTCCACGATTAGTAGCAATGCTTCAATTTGTGTTTATCAATAGTAACAAAGTTACCATACTAATGAAAGGTGTTGTTAATGTGGGAAAGTGTAGGAGGGGGAGGGAGTGGGTCATATGGGAATATCTTATATTTTTTATATAGCAGTTATGTAATCCAAAGCTTCTTTAAAAATAAAAAATAATTAAAAAAAGAAACACATTTGTTTATTATAGAAAGCACTACTGCATATTACTACCTTTTATCAAAACAAAACAAAACAATACTAATAAGTAAAAAAGTACCCCATACTTCTATTTTCATATTATCTCACTAATTCAAAATACACAAACCCTGCAGAATCTTTTGACACATATTTATTTATTCTTTGTGTTAGATGTCTTATTTATAGATCATTGTGGTGGATAAGTTGCTTCAAAATTAAAAGTAGTAATCTTCCTCTCCCCATTCTACTTATGTGACACTAACTTTCCTTTAATACATTCATTTAGAATTTTCAGTGAAAAGAGAAAAGGAAAATGAGTGTTAAATATATTTTGCCAGAGAAAGTTAGCAGAATCATAGGGAATAGAGAAACTATGATGTAAGCATCATAAATAAATGGATATTAATTTGGATGGTGCTTAAATTTTATCCCAGAACACTTGATATCTTATACAGCACATATTCAAAAATAAAAACATTTATGAGTATATAAATTTTTAAACAATATGTTTACTACTTAAAGAAACAACTTATATTTTTACTTTCATTTTTACTATACTTGAAATTTCTTGTTAATCATCAAAATTTTGTATTGATTGCTAATGATTGACTTTCTACTAGATATCTCATGACTTCCTCAATCATTCTTCTACTATTTTATGCATGCTTTATTGTTGTATTATATGAAATATTTCAATGAAATAAGCAGGCATATGTATGTAAATGCTTATTTACCTGAAACATTTGTACTGTAAATTATAAGTTTCTCACTTACTGTTTATGAAATATAGTGAAATTACTCCTCCAGATGATTTTATACTATTTAATATAGTTTAGATTCACAAAAGTATTTTAAATTTTATGTATATACAATTTTCACAAGGATAAAGTTTAGTTATATTCTGTAATTAGATTCCAATTTTCATGAGGAAATTTATCACATAATGATATAACTTAGAGAGTACTGCAATTTATTATTTATTCACCATGCAGGAGAACAGATTTTTTACTGTCTATTATCCACTAGTATAAATCATCTTTTTAAATATTCTGGTTGCATATCTGTGATATCATAAAATTTATGGTTAACATGAGCAGGATTTTAAATGTTATAGATACTAACATCTACTTCACGTAAATATCATCCATCTCTAGTTGTACCTTTAACTAATGTTTTTTTTTTTTACTTAATACAACTTTCAAGAATTATGTAATTAAATTCATCTAATTGTTTCCTTGTGATTTTTTATTAAAAAAATTTATATTATTAACCCATTATATTCAATTCACATTATTTTACATCCTTTTAATTTTACAAACTAATATGTGTATATGTATACTGAGATAAAAATATTTTGATTTGTTTTGCAGAAATTACTTAAAGAAAAGCAGGAAATATTCAAGAAAATATTTCTTGAATTCTGAGAAACATTTTCCAATGTTATCCTTCTTATTACAATGCGTTAATATAAACAGCAAATTCCATTTTTTAAATAAAAAGTGACACCATAATTAGTTCAATTATGAATTATCTCATATCATGTAGGGCATATTAATGATGGAGTGAGAAGCTGGCATTAGCCTAACCATTTGCTGTTCTCTTTTAGTTCTCTCTCCTAAACAATTTTCTAAGCATAGAATTTTAAGACTCAGTATGATATTCAAATTTGTAAGGATTGTCCCTTATTGTGAAGCCTGTAATTTTACTATGGTATATCAGGAGAAAATACTCACACTCTGTTAATCATTTAAGAGAGACAGTCACAAGGTCATTGCAAGGATTATATCAGTAATACATGTGCTTGCAATGGGAAATTTTAAAAAAATGCTTATGATGGTTAGTCACTTAATATTTATCATGCATACTTATGGCTTAAACTGAATAGACAAATCCAGATTCTTCATCCAAGCCTCTGTGCAATATTAATTCATGCACTTCAGGCATGATTCTTTTATAGCAAACATGTAATAGATGCCCTTGGGGAACTTTTGAGCATTACACATAGTCCTAGTCTATTAAACAGTACAGCATCAAGTGCTACCACGTAATTCCCTGTGGTCATGGCATCTTTTGTTCTCCTGATGCTAGGTGAGCACCTGGTGTCTCATCACCCACCTGGGCTTCTGGGCCATGCCCACGCCCGCAATGAAATCATTCCCCTCTTTCCCTGGAGAGTGCATAGTCTGATAGGAGTGAATTCTTTCATTTCGTAAATCTCAAATCTCTAAATTCAATACACATTTGGAAAAGGCTGTATGTTTAAATTGCTACATAATTAAAGAAAACACTTTCTACATAATTATCCTTCTATATCTTCTATATCTGTTTTTGGAATGAAAAAGAAAAGAAATAAATAAACAATAAAATAATCACTGCTTTACAATGATGCAACATTTACAATGTTTGCAACAGAGAATTTGTGATTTACTAAAAACAAACAAATAAAAAACTTTTAAAAAGCTGAAAACATAATAATTTGAGATGAAAATTATATTGTAGTTCCAAAATAATATTTCCCTATACATGTTTATTGATCATCCATAATGGTGATAAACAAATGATTAAATTAAAACAGGAATTCTGCATTTATTAGTCATCAAAAATGTTAAAGGCTGAAATGTAAGTTCCCTTTGTACTTGGGCACACAAAACTTAATCCAAATGCTTTCACTTGTATACTCTGGTCACCTGTTAAATGTAGGCTCTTGTAAAAAATGTATATATGTATATGTGTGTGTGATGTGTATTTTGTTCTAAAGATCAAACTGTGCTCTCTCACACTGTAACTGTGAAAATGGTTGGGGAAAGGTGGGTGACTACATTTCTCTCAAGCTTTATGAAGAAATTTGATCTAGATTCATATTTAAATCAACAAATGTTATAGTCATGTCCCTCAAACTTTGATCTGCCAAGGCAAAAAAAAAATTGACAGAGTGATAATGAGATAGAATTGAAACTTAAATGCAATAAGAAGAATACAAAAGGCATAGTAATTAACTTAAATTTACATATTTAAATTTTGGACATGTGCCATTACTTTGCAGATCCTGTGCTTGTATAGAACCAGACAAACAGCCTTCCTTGTCTGACATTCTTTCTAGGATGATGATAACAGGAAGCTATTTGAAGTTGGGCTTGATCATCTTGAGACAAGGAACCCTGGAATGCTAGATGAATCAATGAAAAGGGGAGGTGAGCCATATATACTCTTGAAACAAATTTCAAAAATTGGTTTTCTATTGGAGGAAGGAGGAAAAATGATCTTGAGCTTGGGTTGGACAGGAATATAATCACTTGCCCTGCCTCCTTATTGAGACATATAAGGGAGTGAAGGATGACCTAGTGAAGGAAGCCCTCTGCAGCCAACCAGGCTCTGGAGATGCTGGCAGAGGGGAAGATGCAGAGAAGAATTTAAGACTCAAAGAGATCTTGCTGATGTTTGAGCATAATTTCCAAAGGCCAATGAAGAATATATTCAGTAATTGTGAAAAATTAAAAAATAAGGGGGAAAAGTAAGTATGCAGAGCTCTGTGGAGATAGCTTGGGGTATTTTCAGGTTCTGTGTAGTGACAAGCTCCTCAAGGCAGGTAGGTGGACCTGGAGAACCTTGGAGAGAGTGGTTTTTGAACAGCAGGCAGTTCTCCAGAGGCTGTCTCACCTTTGGTTTCCCTTTAGGGGAGTGAGAAGCATGATGTTCACATCCAAGGGATCGCCAGTCTTACCCCTCCCCTGTAAACAAGAGCCATTTGGCTTCCCCCTCAGGTCTCTTTCTTTCACAACTTCTGGCAAATCCTCTTGGCCCCAACTCCCAAATATACTTAGAATCTGACAGTATAAGAACACTTCCACTTCCACCAGCATTTAATTCTAAGCCAGATGTTAGGTCTCACCAATTAAAGCCAAATTTCTTCTAGTTGCCTGGAAAAACCCTCAAATTCTGACCATCCACCTTGTTTGTCCTGAGACATCACTTCTATATTTATGGAGATTTTCTTGTCATTCTTTTGCTATTTGGAGGATTCTGTAATTTGCATACTCATATATCCATCTGAAAATATTGGGGCTTTTACCTGAGTCTCATAAATAACCAGGAATGGAATTACTGGCCCTAGATTTATATGTATTTGCATTTTTGAAATAAAACAAATCAAAACAAGAAGCCTATTGTATCATAAAAATAACAACAACAAAAAGTGCACAATGCCTTTCCCCCCTTAACTGTAATAGCCATGTTACAGATATTCCTTAAATTTTTTCCAGTGTCATAAGCAGAGTGTTCAATGTTATTTATTTTTGATGTTCCTGTACACTGATCTCTATTTTAAGTGAAAAAGGATTTATCCACTGTGAATCAGACATTTCTGTGCATATTGATGATGTTTCTATTCCATATGATTGTTTATATGTTTGTCTGTCCATTTGTAAGAGATCTTTTTTAAGAATTGATACCAATACATTTACATCATATGGGTAACAATTTTTGCTCAATTTCTTTATTTATACTCATTTAATGATGTTTTAAAATTTATATTTTTAACCCATTTAAGATGAGTTATATGTGGAATAACATGGATGTCCATATATTTCCCTGCCAAATGGATAATATTAAAATACCATGTAATTAAATTCTTATTAAATCAAATATAAATCAATATCAATTTTAGAATTCACCTGGGCACAATTACCTGGCCTATTTGACACAATAGCCTAACCATCACAATTTACAAAGCAATTACTAAGAAACTTTAAAAAGCTACTAAATAGGAAAGTATTTTGAGAACGAGTCAAAGAAATTAACAAGTTAATAATGCTAAAAGCATAATAATGCGTATCACATTACATCATAATTCTGTTTTTTTTTCAGAAATATTTGGTGAATAGCATCACTACATGATATTATAATTCAAGTTCATATTTATTTCCAGTTATTGGGTTACATGTAATGCTGGAGTAATTAAGATTAGGTCTTATTTGGAAATACCTAATTTTATGATGATTATATGAAGTATATCTATAATCTAACATCAAGAGGAAGAAAAGTTTTTTCACTTATGTACAGCAAAAATCATATTCTTTCAATGTAAACAGTAGTATAAAAAATATGAAGAAAGAAGAATAAAAGCTTTGGAAAAACAAAACACCCTATTTTTTGCATTCTTCCTAACCTAAGTTGACAAAGAAACCACCTAGGTACTAGTCAGGCATTTTGTTTCCATTCTGTGATATTAGCTATTTGAATATTTAGTCATACATATTTCATATGAACAAATAATTTTAATTACACTTAGGTAAATTTTTGGGGGGGGGATTTCTTGATTTTTTTTCTTTTTTTTTCTTATGTACATTTAATAATTGAAAACATAAACAATTAAAAACTAAAAAGTAAACACAGATGAATAAATATATACATTTCTGAATTAAATGTAATGGATACCTGTAAATTTTTTTTTTGAATCAAACAATATATTACACAATATATTTGGTTCATAGTAAGGCAGAAATATTAAAATGATCAATCATTTAAAAGGAAAACGTAGAGTATTGCAAGATGACTACATTTCAAAAAATCAATATTTTATCATCATTTCTAACAATTAATGGATATAACCCATTTTAAAATCAGTTCTTCGCTGAATGGCAAAGCTAAACATTGTCATTTTAAGAACAGTTCTTTTAGAACAAGTTAAAATTGTTCTACGTTTTCCTTTTAAATGATTGATCATTTTAATATTTCTGCCTTGAAATCGTTTATATCTTTTCATCTGAATGTATTCTCCTATTATATTTTCACTACCTACAAAAGTTCTGTTCTGAAATACATATTTGGCAATTACATTAAACAAAAAATGGATTAGATCATGCTTTAAACAATTTTTGAGATAATATTCAAAATTTCAAAATAAAATTTAAAGTGTTTTAATAAGTTAAAAAATTAGTTGTGCCTCAAGGTTTTCTTGAGTCAAATTGATTTTTTCACAATTACATTTTTATTTTTTAATTTTCTCTTCATTGGTGTTATTAAATTATTTTATATTGTTGCCACTTTTTATACTGTATCAAGATGAATTTCTTGTTTTTTATATGCGTTAATGCTGCCCCAAGATTTTTTGTAGAACTGTTAAAAAAAAAAACAAAGCAACAAAGTTCTCATTATATAAGAGTCCTAGTGAAGTCGGGGGAAGTTGGAGGATGATGGATTCCTCTAGGTTCTGTGCCATGTTACATAAGAGAATTCAATAACATATTTAGTCAGGTCAGTAGTTTATTGAGAAACAGGATTTCACATCTGAACCTGCAGGTTTTTCTGGCAGGTTTTAAGACTTGTCTTTCCTTTTCCTAAACTAGTATGCCTCACTAATATTAAAATGTTCTACTTGGAATCTAAAATACTATGTATCATATGTTATAAAATTCATTGAAATATTTTAAAAAATATTCACAAGCAATGTGAAAATGGGGTTTGGCTATGCAGATTTGGAAAAGGAATAAGTGGGATTTATGTAAATGGAAGCAGATTATGGCTTACACTAAAGAAAATATTCAATTAAAATAGTTAATGAGCTTGAAGATAGACATGATAAATAACTCAGAACATCGCACAGAGGAGAAGGAAATGAAATTTCCCATGTGCGCACACACAAGGTACAAGTTCAGAATGTGGGAAATAAAAAGGGAAATAAGAAATAAAGAGAAGGAAAAGTAATATTTTATTAGCAATGACTGACATTTTCTTATCAGATATATACAAAAGAATCCAAAAAATCGTGAGCCAAATATCCTTTGTTTACCCTTTCAGGTACAATTTTCTAATTCTACCTTGCTTTGATTATTGGAGCTAAACTTCTTGAATTTTATCAGTCTATTCACTGTTCTGGCTTCCTCTCTCCTAATTTTATTTACTTTTTCTCCTCAAACTACTTCTTCCTCTACCATTTGAGGTCTAAAAATGTAAGTGGTTACCTGCTTTTATAAGTAGCAACTTTCTAAGTGTCTGCTCCAGCAGAATGAGATGGTAGACATTACAACAAAAATCATCGATATGGGTATGTCCAATATTCCAGTATAGCATAGCTATGCACAAGCCAAACTTTACACATGCAATTTAAAGATTCACAAAAATTAAGGAGAAATAAATGGCAATCACACATGGTCAGGCAGGTTAAAAGGTACTCAAGTCACTTCTATCAATGAAGAGGAAAATATTTGCAACTATATAAGTAAAAATATCTATTGAGAAATTCACTTAAAAATAAGAACTTGAAAGCCATAAATGAACTTGACAAGGGAGGTGGAAAAAAATTGCCAAGCATATGCACAGTATCAGGAAAGAATAAAATGTGGACAAAAATTATGACATGCAGAAGACAGGATAATAATATATAAGGTGTCTCATTTGGAGTTCTGGTTTCCAATTATCACCCCACAAATTATTTATTAAATAGAAAGTGAGAAAGAGTAACTTTACAGTTGAGGAAATTGTAAGATACCAACTTAACCACAGATAAATGTTAATATAACCAGTCTTAGAACTTATTGATATTTTTTGCCTCCTTATTAGGTATACATCTATAGTCTTGGCAAAAATGCATAAACTGATGGCAATCACCAGGAAACCTCAGATAAATCTAAATTGATGGACATTCTACAAAATAAACGGCCTTCACTTTTCAAAATATCATTGATGAAAAATAGGGAAAACTAATTTAAAAGATACATGAAATGTATCATTGTGTATTTGATCTTGGAATACAATATAGGTTTGGCATAGAAATAGAGTTGTAAAAGAATATATAAGTATACCTAGACAGGCATTATTGAGAAATTTTACTACATTTCCATTCAATATTAAAATGAGATTAAAACACTGGATTTATAATATATAGCTAATTTTGTTTTGTTATGAGGTTTTGCTTTATGTAGGTGTGGGCTGCTTTTAAACTTCAATTTAATATTGCTGTTTATTTAAATGTGGATAGACTTTTACTTTGAATACTATGCAAATACTTTCATACTTCTTTAAACTCTCTGCTTTTATGATATTAAGATTCTTAAACTTGTAATTTGGTGGGGAAGGAGGCTATGATTCCTTGAAAGGTTGTTCTTCTCTGAACTTTTCCAATAAGATAAGAATACTTGTTGTCTTCACAGTGAAAAATAGTTGAATAATATTTTTCAATCATTTTTATTCAAAGTATTGCACTCTGCTTCATTTCCATTGCCAGAAAAAAATCTCTATTTTATCTATTTTCTGTATTTACTTTGGGAGAGCTTGTCTGGCACTATGATATAATTTACATTGCCATATCTATTTTACTGTATTCTATTAGTAAAAGTTGTGACATGCATTAGACAGGACAGAATGTAAATGAAGTTAAGCAAAACATAATTTTGGTTACAATGACATATTTAAATACACATTTATCTCTATTTCCTCAGCAAACACAATTAAATGATGGTGAAATGTTACACACATAAAGATGAAAAAGAGAAAAGAGGGCACAATACAGGGAAATCATCAGTTACTGTGTGTAAATGTTCCTACAAAAAGGGATTCAAACTCTTAAACTTCACATCTGCTCTCAACAACAGTAATGAAGTAACTACTACCTCCTGACAGAAATACTGGAGTATAGAGGCTACAGAGATTGAAGCAGAGAGGCATCAGCTGGGAGACAAAAGGCACCATAAAAAGGGAGGTGGGTATGAGAGGTATATATTTAAATAAGGTTATTCAGTGAAAATAGATATTATACAATGTAAAGTCCTTTATTATTCTCAAGAACTTTCACAGTATGCTGGTGGCTAACCTACACTCAACTGGGAAAAAATTGTGGGTTTCTTCAGGAGGAATTGACCCTTTAAAATGTCCGTATCTCTTCCCGATTAAGTCCAGGTGTTGACAAGCATAGTCCATGCACACTGCACTTCTAATACACTGCTGTCTCTTAATTATGAATGTGCAGTAGAAGATCAACAAGTGTTTGTAGGTAGTCTCTGATTTAAAGAGAGAAACCATAAGAATTATAGTATTGGTAGGAAAAAAAGAAACACAGTGGAAGCTGAGGCATTGCAAGGAATAGATGGAAAATTTTAAAAAGAAAGCACACAGTGAAATCTCATAGGGAAAAAAAAAGAGGAGACTCTCCAAAGAATACTGGTAGAAAATACCTCAGAAAAATACAGATAATATTGCAAAAATTGTGCTAAAGAATTGTTGGAAGAACATTTTAGGTAGACTCTCTAAAGAGTAGAGATGAGTAACAAAGTGATTGAAAAATTCAAGACAAATGATAATAAAAATATCCATGAAGGAAACCTTACTAAAATAATTCCAGAAAAAACAAAGAGTAAAGAAAGGAAAGAAGTATACCAAAAAATTACAAGATTATTTCTCAAAATTAAGGAAATGAGTTGAAAAAGAAAGGACCAGTCAATCCCAGAGCAATACATTCAAAACAACAACAACAAAAAATTACATCATGGCACATCCTTGTGTAATGTTACAGCACTGGAACTAAAGTTCTCTAAAATCTAAGATCAAGTAGTGAAAGAATTTAAAAAAAAGAGAAAGAAAAAAAGAAAAAGTAAATACAAATGATGGGAAATTTTAGTGGGATGAATTATTAACACAAGTTACTTGGGTGAGGGAGAAACATTCAAACTCTAAAGAAAATCAATTATCAACTTAGATTCCTTCACACAACCAAAGCAGCAAACTGTGAAAGAGTAAAATTCTTACATATTGATTATTTATTGGTTGGTTATTTGTTCTGGGATTCCATTTGTAATTTTATTTTCCTGGCTATGGATTTGTTGGTTTAAATCCAATTTCCATAAAAAATTAAAACTTAATAAACAATATCTTAATTTAAATTAAATATGTAGCCCCAAAAAGTAAGACCTCCATGAATGAAAAAAAAATAGATTATGGTATTATTAATAATAATAGTCTTCACAATAAGAAACCAAACACTTTACCTACAACACTACCTCTTTCATATAGGCCCCTCAACCACAAAACCTCACAACCACAGTTGTGTAATATCTTTATAGCCTCATTTCTATTTTATCTATTTTCTGTATTTACTTTGGGAGAGCTTGTCTGGCACTATGATATAATTTACGTTGCCATATCTATTTTATATGTTCCCTCTATAGTCTGTCTTTATCAGAGAAGGACCAAGTTTAAAAATAAGTCGGATCACATCACTCCTCTATTCATACAATTCGTGATTTTCTTCTCATTCACCAGACAAATTAAATACTTCCAGTGAATAACATATCCCATCCTTTTCTTTCACGCATTACCTCCTAGTGTTTACCTAACACCTTAGTTGTCTCCCCTGGGGCGTCCTGCCTTCTGCTGGTCACCTGACACACTTCCACCTCGGTGATTTGCTCTTTTTGGACCCAGTCAGTCACCGGGTCGCTGCACCTGTGCTCTCCTCTGCTCCCCACAAACTTCTACCTCCCTCCAAAGCACTACTTGGTGCTGTGAGGAAGTAATAGTTCCATCTACATTAGGTCTTTCACTCACTGCATCTCTTTTACTGAAGTAGTGTCAAGAGACGGTACTTGAGAACTGAATGAATTATTGGAACCTAGAACTGATTACAGTTCTCTTCATAGATATGCAAACCACTGACAGAATCAAAATATGACCTACGGATTTCACTAATTACTCAGTGAGATTTTATCGTATGGTGATACCAATTAAGAAAGTCAATGAAGACAAAGGTAGCACCATCTCCCTTTGGAATCAAGCAACTTGACAAGTTGTAATTCTTGGGCTATGTTCAAATCCCAGGGGAGAACAGTAACAGAGGAAAATGATCAGTCTTTTAAGCTCTACTGCTTTTTCCAGCTTAGATATCTAGAAAGTCAGAGTATGCAAGACTGTTCGGGAAATCAACATGTCCTATGATTTATTTATATTCGAAAGTTTATAATCACTTTCTATCCTTGTGATCAGTTATAATTGCTCTAGCACAACCCTCAGAAGATAGCTGGAAACTTCATGCTCCAGGATCGAAATGATACCAGTAAGCCATTATTTCTTAGAAGACAATTCATTTTAGATTTTGAATTAAACTGAGAAATAAAACAATACTTAATTTTTTATATAAAAATAAAAAAATTATGAATCTAAAGGGATTATATAACTCACTGGTGCTGAAATCAAAGTTTAACAAGGCCATCAATTTCTTGGGGCAAATTTTAAAGGGCAAACACATTTTTTTTCTTTTCCTCAATTTTAGGTGCTCCACAAAAAGAATTGTGATTTTTAATATTCTTGTTATATTATAATATCTTGGTTCAGAAGTGCCTAATGAATATTAAGTGATGCAAATGTTAGCAATATATTTTAGAATTTAGCACATTAAACTGGAAGTGTAGTCAATGTTAAAATAAAATCACAATAATTAAGGAAAGGCATTAAAAAAGTAATGAAGAAACAAAAATAATGTTCTTTTAAAATGCATACTATACTGTTAGCCCTTAAAATATTATTGGCATTTAACTGAGTTGGAATCATTAAGAACCTTAAAAGGTTCTTTCCTTCTAAAAGAGACAGCATATGGAAAAGTTAGCAATACATTTATTTATTATTTTTAACATTATTTAAAAATAAAACAAGGACTGTGTGTAATTTTGTATGATAAAATATTCCTACTATTTTTTAACAGAAACAGCAGCAGCAATATATCAAATTAACTTATCATTATAAACATTTTAAAATCAGTCAAGAATGTTAACCTATTTAACTAGAATACATGCTATCCTAATTTTTTCACTTTAATAAAATATGTGGGATATTTAAATTAAATTTAAATTTAATTTAAATTCAATTAAATTGAAATTATTTGATATCACTTCTCTCCTAAATCTAACAATGAACATTTATTTTGATCTTTCCAAT
>JAKSZT010053861.1:199627-215391 GCA_026826555.1 Tolypeutes matacus | reverse complement strand
AGTGGGTCATCCTATTTTGAAAGGCACTGTGCCTACACTCAGAGGACTATTGCTGCTCCCTTGGAGATTGTGGCAGAGCTCTCCAGGCTAGGAATTTAGATTCCCTCATTTATTGTGTGATTATCCACCCATCGTGACCCTGCCCCATCCCCCGATCCTTTGAATGATTTTGTATATCTTTCATGCATATTCGGTTGAACCAATCCCCACGAACCCCCCCCCAGACACCTACCAACTTATTTTCAATATTATTTACAAACTATATCCTTAAACCCCTCTGTCCACCCCCCCACTCTTTTGTTCTTGTCAAAAATTATATCTGTACACATTAAGTGTCCTAAATCATAGCTTAATCATTACATTTAATGGACTTCTATTTTGGTTCTGTAAGAAGTGAAAAGTGTAGTTACAAATGGAAAAATACCATACGATAGAACTGGTGTTTATAATTACTTAAGTGTTTAACTTTAATGTAGATTTTTATTTCTTTATGCTGCTACAATCTACTCTCTAGTGCTCTTCACTTTCAATCTGACAAACTCCCTTTAGCATTACTTATTTATCTGGGAATGTCTTAAATTCTCCATCATTTTTGAAAGACAGTTTCACAGGATATAAAATTCTTGGTTGAGAACTATTTTGCTTATCACATTGAAAATTTCATACCACTACCTTCTACCATCCATTGCTTCTGATAAGAAATAGATACTTAATATTATTGTCACTAATTTATATATGAAACATTGCTTGTGTATTGCAACTTTCAAGGTTCTCTCTTTGTCTTTGAATTGAGCAGATTCATTATAATTTATTTGAACATAAATCTCTTTGAACTTATCCTCTATCATTTGTTTGCTTCCTGGAGTTTCATATTAATTAAATTTTGGAGGTATCTTGCCATTATTTCAATGAATATTCCTTCTTCCCCTTATCTTCTCTTTTTCTTTCTTGGACTTCCATAATGTATATGCTATTATTCTTGGCTGGTATCTACAGTGTCTTGACTCTGTTATTTTTTCTCATTATTTGTTTCTACTCCTCAGCCTAAATCATTTCATTTTTCTTAATGTCATGTTCTATGATTCTTCTCTCAGTACCAATCTCATATTGAATTTTATTAAATTCATTATTCCGGTCTTCTTCTCTGTTTGTTTCATTTAAAGATTACTCTCTTTATTTTTATATTTTGGGGGTCACCTACCATTTTTCTTATTTCTTTGATTTTTGTTCATGGTTTTCTTTAGCTCTTTGAGCATATTTAAGGCTTTTTACTTAAAAAGTCTTTGTCTGTAATCTTCAAATTTTGGTTTTCTCCATTGATGATGTCTGATGTTTTATCTTGTTCCTTTGGGTGGGCCATCATTGTCTGTTTCTATGTTTTACTTGTATTTTATTTTATTATACACTGTATCCATTGTTAAAGCCAACACACATCATTCTATCTGCTCTTAGTAGCCTATCAAACTAAAACTCACACTCTTGTCAGAGTGACAGACTTTCCACTCCACAAAATCTTTATCATAGAGCTTAAGTCTGGTAATATTCTGCCCCAGAAAACTGTATATTAATATTTCTTACACCTACTTTATCTGTGGGCAAGCTGATTTTGGGTGCAGGCATGTTCTGGGATGACAAGACAGAAGAGACAGTCATGGTTCAGTCCTTTAGGCCACTACCAGGTAGATTGGCACAGATATACATGCCCGTAGCAATTAATCTTCTCCCTTGGAATGGGACCAGGTATCCACAAAGAATATAGGCCTGCTCCACATCAAGCCAGTGAGGGGTTGGTGAGGAGCCAGTAAGGGAAACACAGACGGTTCATTGCCACTTTAATGTTGTTTTTTTTTTCTTGTTTTAGTTCTCTCCCCTTTAGTGCAACCTTTAAGTGTGTGTGTATTTGAGCTCTGAGGAAGAAATCTGCCAATTTTTGACAGTTGTTTAAATATTTTTGGAGAGAATGAAACTCAATGGTGACTCATGCCACTATCTCTTATGACTGTTGACCAGACATCCTGCAACTGATATTTAACCAAGGAGCCATAATATTTCAATGGAGAAATAACAGACTTTTTCAAAAATAGCGCTGGGAAAACTGGATATCTACAGGCAAATTAATGAAGTTGAGCTCCTATTTAAAAAAATAAAATAAAAATGAATTGAACTATTAATATAAAGAAAAAAACTATATTTTTTAGAGAAAATGTAAGAGTAAGTCTTCATGACTATAAATTAGGCAATAGTTTCTTATATTTGACATCAAAAACACAAGCAACAAAGATATTTATAAAAATAAATTATAGTTCATAAAATATAAAGCTTTTGTGGTCAATGGATACTATGAAGAATGCAAAAGGAAATTGAATGGATAAAATAGTTTCTATCATATAGCTGATAAGAAAGTTTTATCTAGACTATACCAGTTTGGGATTTATAGCTAGGAAATGAAAGAACTCTTACTAATCAACAATGTAGAACTATATAACTCAAATTAAAATGAAAAAAAAAATGTCAATAGACATATCTCCAAAGATGAAATAGTTAAAAAGTGTATGAAAATATTGTCAAAAGCATTATTCTTTAGGTCACAGAAATAAACTTTAAAATGAAGATGATGTACAAATTTTCTTCAATCATTAAAAGACTAAGAAGGTTGTTACAGCAGACACAATGAATGTTGAATCCCTTCAGACAGAATGGGTGTAATAAAAGATGGGAGCACCAATCCATAATAGAAAATTAAGAAAGTGAAAATGATAAATACTAGGGTAAATATTGTCTTTTATGTGTTTGTTCATTCTTTTAACAAAATAATTTAATTTAAACCCAAATATTATTAAGTCTTTTTATTTATACCTAAGAAAATTAATATGTATGACAACCATAGCACAAATGGCAGAAAACATATGTATAATAAAATATTCTTGCATTATATAGAGTATTTTACATATATGCATATATATTATTATTGGCATTGTAAAATAACAAATGATATATCCATATTGGAAGGCAGAAAAAACATTTAAAATATCATTTAAAATGAAATAAAGATGAAGAGACAATAAGTCAATAGTGGAGAAAAATGAAATATTAAAATATTCAATTTTTGCAAAAAAAGTAGTAAAGGAAGAAAATAATCAAAATAGAAAACAAAAAGGCACATGATATTTAAAACACCAACATTTATATAATTGCATTACAATAAATAGACTGCATACTCTGAGAAAAATATTTTTCAAACTTGATCAAATGTAAGACCAATTACATGCTGTATAAAATAGATTTCCTTGATATATAATTATTAACAGGCTGAAAGTAAAAGTATAGATAAGACAGACAGTGCATATAATAGTCATAGGAAAATGGGTGTGTCTATATTAATATCAGACAAATTATTATTTAGGGCAAAGTTACAACAATATTTCAGAAAAATAGAAGGTAAATTAATAAAAAAGATATAATATTCCTAAATATGTATTTAACAAATAACATATATTCAAATACCTTGAAGAAAACCAGACAAACCTATAGTCAGAAATATGTCCTTTAATATAACTGGACATTCCCATATTTCTTTCTCAGTAATTCATAGAATATGTAAATAAAACTTCAGCAAGTAAATAGAAGACTTAAGCATTAGGATCAATCAATTTGAATTAACTAAAATGTATAGATTACATATTATGAGATAATCTGTAACTAATGTTCCACCATGGTTTGGTGTGCTGGTGAAGGGGTGTTGTATGGGAATTCTTCACATGTGCAAGATTGTTTTGTAAGCTCATAAATTCTGTACTAAAAATATATTTCAAAAATAATAATAGGGTAGGTTGGGGGGGGGAATACACCAAATATAAGGTATGGATTATAGTTAGCAGTAAGATTTTTATGAAATTCTTCCTAATTTGTAAACAATATCTCATAACATTGCAGGGATTGTGGTGGGTTGACATATGGTACACCTATATGATGATATGCTTCTTTTTTTGTAAATCCACAACTTTTACTATACAATTATTATTTATGTATGTTCATGTATGAATTATATACTTCAATAAAATGAAAAAACAAAAAGATTAAACAAAAACAAATAAATACAGATCACCACAAATTATTATTGCAGAATAAACATTCTTTTGAAGTTTAAAGCAAACATTCAGCAATGTAAACCAATGGCTAAGGCATAAATAAAAAAAAAATAATATACTTTGTTATATTTTGAAAAATAATTAGATTACATAAATGTTACATAAAAAATAAATGGGATTCCCATATGTCCCACTACCTACCCCTCCTATATTTTCCAGCATTAACAACATCCTGCATTACTCTG
Source organism: Tolypeutes matacus (assembly GCA_026826555.1). Taxonomy (NCBI): domain Eukaryota; kingdom Metazoa; phylum Chordata; class Mammalia; order Cingulata; family Chlamyphoridae; genus Tolypeutes; species Tolypeutes matacus. The sequence goes on along the minus strand of JAKSZT010053861.1, from coordinate 211,058 downwards.
GTTCATTTATTTCAATAGAACACATTCTGGAGCATTGCCACCAAACATGGTTTATACTATACATTGTAGTTTACACTCTCTCCCACACAATTTTGTAAGTTATGACAAGATATATAATGGACTGTATCTGTCATTGCAATGTCATTCAGGACAATTCAAAAGTCCCCAAAATGCCTCCATATTAAACCCATTTTCCCCTCTCCCTCCCCTCAGAGCCTCCAGTGGCCATTGTCTCCACATCAATGATAAAAGTTCTTCAATTACTAGGATCACAATAAGTCTATAGTAGAATAACAGTGAGTCTACTCTAGTCCATCATTCATTCCCAAATTCTATGGATTCTGGGATGGTGATGCCCACTCCACCTCTAAGTGACAGGGGGCTTAGATCCCATGAGGCAGATGGATGGGACAATGTTGCTTGAAATTGCAGACCCTCTCTGTTCCTTGAGATGGTTTCTGTCCATCATTATCTCTTGGTTAGTTGTCCTGGGTGAGAACAATGAACTGGAGAGTAGGTGTTGCAATTCCATTGATACTCAGCGACCAGGTGGCACTTGGACAACCCAATGATTTAAGTCTCTTGGACATACACCTACCAACTCTAGTACTAACTATAGTTTCAAATAGAAGGGGCAGAAGAGTCATGTGTAGTGAAACTGCATCTGAGTCCAACTCTGTCACACTGAGCAGCATAAATTCCAAAGCAGGGCTCACTGGCAGGGCACTGAATTCTTGAGCTGTCTGCCATGGCTATAGTGTCTGGAAGTCTCTAGAGCCGTCAGGAGCACCACTATTTGAGGCAATATTTTGGCAGTCAATGAGATCTTGCTGAGATGTGCATAAGCGTAACCTATGGAATGACCTCCCGATTCATTTTGTCTTTATCTTTTCCCCCTTTTTGTCAAGGTCTTTTTCCAGTTGCATTGCTAGTTGGTGCTTGGTATTAATCCCTCAGTGCCAGGGAATCTCAAACATGGGAATCATGTCGAGAGTGGGGGGGAAGTAATGCAGCTATATGCTGAGATTGGCTTAGAGAGAGGCCACATGTCAGCAACAAGGAGACCCTCAGGAGGCAACTCTTAGGCACTCTACATTACTAGGCTAAGTTTCAAATTCAAAAGTAAAGATTCATAAGTACAGTCATCAATATCAAGGCCCATGAATGGATCATACTCCTTCAGTAGTCACTGTCCCTGTCCTTGGGGGATTCTTGCTGTCCCATTAGAGAATATGGCAGACCTCACCTGGATGGGAATTCAATATTCTTTTGGTTATTGTCAATTGACAATGTCCCGTGAACACTTGAACACATTTGTAGGTCTTATAAGTCTGTCCCAGGTAAACCTCCTCCTATGCTTTCTCCATCACTGACACCCTACAGTAATGATCCTGCCCTACCACAGTTGCATCCCTTCTGTGATCCAAAACATCTTCAAAATTGAGGCCAACAAAATAATCAAATAAAATTAATAACAAACTGAACTAATAATGATGGTTTAAAAATAATAAGTAAAATACAAAAAAATAAAATAAGTTTGAAATAAAAATACTAAAAAGCATAACTTAAAAAAATTTTTTTGACATTGTCTTTCATCAGTGTAAGATCAGTTGTCTTTTATGTGCAGTGACATTTTCTTCCTTTTATTTTCCTTGTGTTATCTTTGTTTTCATTTTGTCTTCAAATAAGCTTTAGGTTACAGAAAAGTCATGTAAAGAATATAGCAGATTCCCATATACCCAAGATCCTCCCCCTATTTCCCTTTCCCCTATTAATAACATTTTACATATGGATGGTACATTTGTTACAATTGTTGTACAAATATTGAAACATTACTTCTAATGGTCAATGATTTATATTATGGTTTACATTTTGGATCATACACTTTTATAAATTTTGATGAAAGTTAACGTGGCCTGTATTCACCACTGCAAGATCATGTAGAACAATTACATTGCCCCCAAAATACCCCATGTTCCATCTATTCTATACTTCCCTTCCCCTCCCCTCAGGACCCATGAAAACCACCAAGCTTCAGTCTTTGAAGAACAAGATCCATAGTTACTTGTAACAACATTGAGGGCTTGACATACTGGGTTGTCTTTCCCTACTAGGCACTGCCTATGCTCCTTAGAGACTCTTGCACCACTATTTAAGAACATAGCAGGACTTCCCACGATGGGAATCCGACACCTTCCTGCTCATTATGTGGGTCTCCACCCACTGATAAAACATACTATGACAGGATGATCATTCCCACACTCGCTAGAAGCTTGCCCCAGGTATACCCTGTCCCAAATATCCCCCAAATCCAACACCCAAAACCAATAACCCACCCCTGCCATATTTGCCAAGAGTACATTCCCAACATTGTAGTTTCAGCCACATACCCAGTAATCCCCAGAGTTCACCTGCTCCCTCTCCCAAACTTCTCCCCAGTTCCATGAACAGTCCAACCCACCCTCTCCACCCTACTCCCCTCACAAACCACCACTGCCCAACACAATAGTATCACTGCACCACTGTCATACCCATCCACTGCACAACTACATACTTCAACATTATCATAGATTTTGCCCATCTGTGCATTGATTCACAACCTTCTTCTCCCTTTTTCTCTCCTGTAAACCTATCTTCCAGACTCTGGCTCTGTGAGTCTGCTCAATTTGCTTTATTCATATCAGTGAGATCATGTAATGTTTGTCCTTCAATATCTGGCTCGCTTCACTCAACATAAGTTATTCAAGCTTATTCCATGTTATCTGTGTGTTACTACTGTAATTTTTTTGTGCAGCTGAGTAATATTCCATATTATGTATGTACCCACTTTTGAGTATATAACCAGATGAATTGAAAGCAAAGACATGAACAGACATATGCACACCAATATTCATAGCAGCATTATTCATTATTGCCAAAAGTTGGAAACAACCCAAATGTCCATCAACAGATGAATGGATAAACAAATCAAATCTTGGTACCTTTAACATGATTGAAATCATACAAAGTATGTCTCCAATCACAATTGAATTAACACTTAATTCAATAAAAATATCTGGAAGATCCTAAAATATTTGGAATTTTACCACTTTACTTTTAATCAACCAATGGGTCGGACCATATTTAAAGAATAAATTAGAATGATAATGAAAACAAAACATATTAAAATTTGTGGAATCTTTCAAAAGACTGAATGTAATTTTCTGGACACTGAACATATTATGAAAGAAGAAAGATAAAAAATGAGTTATTTAAGCTTGCAGCTTAGAAGATGTAGATAGAAGAATGCAATTGTACAGAGACTTTTTAAGTACAAGAACTTCTAACATACTAATTAAATTAATAATCTCTTTTTGTTTATAAGATATCCTATACTATTTCAAATTAACTACATTTGTGGGATTGGCAATCATATTGGTTTCAGTTTAACATGCTCAATTAATATCTGCTGATCGGTGAATTTGCCCATCTTCTGTTTTACAATACTAGCTAGGGAAAGTTTCCTCAGTCAATATTGTAACCATTCCCATAACATATTTACCTAAAGGAGACACAACCACCTGTCTACTCAAACATTACCATTTCATCTAACCTTTCTTTTTTATTTCATCAATCTTTTCATCATCATATTCTCCCAATCTAACTGTAATCCCTGTTAGGACATCTTGTATAGGTTTTAGAACACAAGACATTGAGCTCCCATGTTAAGGAGTACAAGAAATACCTCTTCTCCACTCCCTAGCCTCTTTAACAACACATGTACATTTGGCCTTTGGTGCCTTGTCACGGGTATAGGACAAGGGAATTTGATTTTTATCAATCCCTTTTCTGATTAGTTTGCAGGAAAATCACCTTAGTTGATTCTCTTTTTCTCATGTCAATTTTGCTGTCTGGATTAAATTCCTCCAAATTAGGGTAAATAAAGCAGATTTGTTTAGGAGTTTTCCATGCTGGGGAACCAGCAGTGACTCTTATCCATCCACCCAACCTATGACCATTTTGCAGTAAGATCTTTGTTTTTTCCGTATCACTATTTGCTTCACTCATCCCATTTTTAAAATAACAATTTAAAGATTTCCACAATGCCAGGACAAATCTCTTAATTCTCCTCTTTGTGTTTCCCATTCTCTTTTGAATCATGCTAATATTTAATTATCTGTATTTATTATAACTTTTCCCTTTAGTAGTGGCACTGGGGTAAACCAGATTGTCTAAAATCCAAACTTGTCCCAGCAGGAGCATCTGCATCATCACTCTCCAATTTCAATTTATTTAGCACAGATAACAATAACCACAATATTGTATATTAAGCTTTTTTTCTTGTTATTTTTCATTTCCTTAAGTATCCAGAAAACCCAGTATTCAGGAGTTGATCCATCATTTTCAAATTTCATTGATAAATTTTAACTCTAGTAACTACTTGTAAAAGATCTGCAGCTTCATACTAGAGTTGACCCAGTGGCCCTCAAGGAATTATATGATTATCAAATTCTGCCCAGTCTTGCTTTCTTTTCCCAAATTGTGTTTCATTGAATCAGGGTCTTTCTAACAAATCCACTTTTGTTGCTAATTGTAGTGTTTGGGAACCCCCAAGATCACCCTTAATTCTGACACTGGTTGCAAGTTTGGGTTTCCCCTGGTAAACAAAGATACTCATATCAGGCAGATCATTTGAAGGACTTAGCTCTTATCTCCCACGCACGGAGGGCAAAGACCAAACCTCTCTTTGGACAAAGTTAGTCCTTTACATCACAGCTGGGTGCATGGGCCTTAAAAAGAAAGTGGAATTTAACAAGTTACGAATATGCAGAAAGGAAAATGAAATCATGGGCAATAAAATCTGGTCATGGAGTTAGCTATGTTTGCAAATATCTGGTACAAGGAAATACTAATTAATTTCCCTGTTTGGAGTCCTAGTAGATTATGTATAGGTGATTATTTTCCTGCAGACATGTAAAATATTTCTCATAATCACACTTATGAAAAGCCAATTCTGCTGATTGATTAGATTTATAGGTAATGAATGTTAGAATTACATCATCTTGGAGAGTCTGAAATCCTAAAGATTTTCTCAATCTCCTTTACTTCCTTTATATACAACCATTGGAAACTTCATTACTATTATTGTTCAAAGTATATTTCCACTAACTGAAAGTCATGTCATGTGTTCTACATTTGGTGTTTAAGGGCAAAGATGTGATATTATTGTGTGACTGGAAATTTTGGGATTCATGGGCTGTTTGGTAGTAGACTAATTTGTTAATCCCTAAAATAATTATTTCTATTCCACATGAGCACAGTATAGACAGTAGAAATTTAGGGAACTCACAAACTTCTAGTGTTAAGAAGACTCTGACTCCAAAAAGGATAAGAAATTAAGAAAGTTCTTTGGTCTCTAAATGAAAGAGGATTTTATCTTTGTGTGCGTATGTGTATGTGTTTTCTTCCTGGGAAATTGATAATGGATTTGTAATGGATGTGTATCTCCTATAAGTTTAATTAGAATTTTTCTAGGTCTATGATCTCATCATAGAAAATTGAATAATTAGTTTGGATTATAGGTTGGACAACATTAAGGAGTTGAATATAATTTATTTTAGTGCATTAGGAACTAGAAGTTATTATAAACAAAAGTCTCTTCCATTCTTGAGTTTTACCTGGTCATTGAAAGAAAAACCAGTTATCCCAAAAAGACACAGAAAATATCAGTGGTATTAAGGGGGAGCAGCTTCATGAAAATGAGGGCAAGACACCCTGATAGAAAGAATGTTGTTTCTTTTAGGAAGCAGATACCCATGTCCCTGCTGTACTAGGGTTGACCCCTACATTTCATGGAAAGATAACTATTGAATTCTAGAAAGGAGCAATAAAGCATGTGCCTTCTAATTTAAGGAGTGGAATTACATCTTAATAACTTTGAGAGGTTTTTCACCCAATTCACTTCTCTGATAACATTGGTACAAATATTTGATTTTCCATAGCTGATGTATTAAGAAAGCAGTGAACACATAGCATAAGGGGGACATTTATTTTCATTCTTCTTCACGGTAATTCTGGATCAGTTTGTCTGTTCACTAGATCCAGAAACTCTCACTGTGTTTCCAGCATCTATGCTAGTCATAGGTAGTTCAGAGAGTGATGACCAACTGATCACATTTCACCTCCAGGTACTTCATCTTTTACTTTAATAGTGACATAGCAGGCATTTTGCTCTCCATCAATCTTTTCTCTGATGTGATCTTGAAAGTTATTGTAAGCCCAGGGCATAAAAAGAAATTTCATTTATAATGTCCCTGAAATCCCCAATACACTTTGATAAACAATTTCCCTGAACATTTATTCAACTCATCCCACTACCCATAAACATCCTTCTGACTCTGAAAGAGTAATATTACAAGAGTTACATCATGGCCATTTATATTTACAAATAAGTTATTCTAAAAATATGTCATCAACCAATATTTTTCTAGTAGGTGGAATTTTCTTTAATTTTGCTTATATTTTTAATTAATACAAACATTATATTTATATGATCTGAATGTGTATTTTAATTTTTAGTTTTTAATTTTTCCTAAAAAGTTATATTCTATATCATACAATGAGGAAACTATCAATCTAAGTTTCCATCTCATTGTACTTTCAATTGCCCTGGGTTTTTGGAGAATTCCATAGAATGAGATGAGTTTATTTCATTGTGTTTTTTTCTAAATATTTAGGCTATTTATTATAATATAATTTGTGGTGTAGTCATTTATTTTCCCAGTAAAATATTTATATATATATATTTTATCATATGTCAAATTATCCATGGTAGAAGAATGATCTTGTTTTGGGCTGTTCTTTTTTATTTCATGTTTCAAAAGGATTTCAGCACTATAACACCAAATGGTCAGCTTATTCACATATGATATCAATTTCAACTCCATCAACTATATAATTCAGGAAAATTCATCATTTTCTTTAGAATATTTAAAGTGCTTTTTACATAGTCTCAGCAGATTATATACTTGTACATATGAATGCCCCACATTTTCATGTGAAAAGCATTTATTTTTCATTCAGAAATGCCACATTTCATTTTATTGAGATTGCTGCTATAATAACTGTTTCAGGAAAAAACATAAGGAGAAATTGATACTCCATACAACCCATATGTGGGGAAGATAAATCTGTAAGACTATTACTTATGTCTCAATGAAGAGAAAATTATGCTGAATAGTCAAGAAGAAGTATTGAAGAATACTCTGTCATAGATTTGTATGGTAGAAATATAACTTATGAAACTTTGAAATGTCATTTTGCCTCATAAGATTCATAATGTCCACTTTCAGATTAACACAATAAAACTAGACAAAAAATAAATATAAATCCACCCTGGATCATTGATATCACAGCAATCACTGTCATATGCAGACCCCAAATGGTTCCCAACTGTTTTCACACCCACACTGCATAAATACACACCACTGACCATGTCCTCAACATAAAGTCATTTAAATGAAGCATCATCTACCCCAGAGAGCAAGTTAACCTCCAGATGCATTGGAACAATGGGATCACCCAGCAAGCCAATATAATATGTCCAATTAAGGAAAAAAAACAAAAGATGCAGCAAATATATAAGTAAGAAAATTTAAAAATTCTGATAATTTAAATAGAGATTAGTGGAGCCTCAATAAATAAACACTATATTCATTGAATCAAAACTTGCATATAAAACATGAAATTAAACATGCAGTTATTGGTGTAAAGAAGAGGAAACTAGTTGTCCAGAAGAAATGTCTGAAAATATTACATAATACACGATAGAAGACATAAAGCAATGCATTTTTTAAAGCAAAAATGAGACATGGAAATAAAATTATTGCAGTGCCAGACAGAAAAAAAGGGAGGGGAAATGCTGCCTGCAAGCACCTAGGTCTGTGCTTTGTGAAAATGAAGTAACTTTCTAACTGGTTTTCCCACATACTCCCTGCTCTCTCACAGTCTATTTTTAGGCACTCTCTGCTCAGAAATATGCAAAGTCTCAAGACATCACAAAACAACTCAAGCTCTTAGTCAAGTCCTTAAAGATTTACTTTAGTTGGTGGCCTCTTCCTTATCTTATGTTTCATTATTTTATGTTCACTCTATGTACTGGAATGTTGTTGATATCCTTGCTCTTCCTCGAACATGATATCAAAGCTCATGCTTCCTCTTAGCCCTTCCAGAATGAGACATTCTGTACTATTGACCACCAGTTGAAGTCACCACTGAACATTTTGCTCCACATTCCTGAATTCTAGCATGTTGTCGCCTCATCTGCATTTTAAATTGTAAGAACAAAATGAATGCATGTATTTGATTTCGTTTTCCCCTATGTCTCACTGAATGTAATATTATTTGACTGATTAAATTTATGTTATTCTTCCTGTTTCTAACAACTAAAGTTAAGTTTAACCTATAATACTTGAATGCAAAATATTTCCACATAATAATATTAACCCTCAAATCATTTCTTAAATATATTCCCCTTACAATAGTTTGCTTGTACAGAAGTAAACATTACAGTTTCACTACAATATTAAAGGTCCATGAGTTGAGAAATGTAGGAAGATAAAATAAATAAATGTAAAAACAGAGATAGGGAAGTTTGTGGGAATCATGACAATAAAATAATAATTGACTACAATGTTGGTATATCTGAATAATAAAAATTAGAGCAATATTACCTTTATGGATTCAAATCCTATTCAAAAATAAAAAGTTAAGAATTTATAAAATATAGTTGATATAATATTCAAATTATTTTTATATTCATCAATGATTGTAGATCATAAAAATTAAAAGGTAAACCCTACAATATATGTGACAGTTTGAAGTTTTGTGAAGACTAGAAAAGATCATGTTCTTTGAACTAATCCATTTGTGTGAGTGTGGAACCCTGTATCAGTTCTTACACTTGTTTGTTCTGGGGAACAAATTCTAGAATATTCATTTATTATTGCTGGGCTTTATTTTACTCTTGTATATTTTCTTTTCATGTTTGCCTTTTATGGTGACATCTTCTCAGCTGTCTTAAAACTCCATTTCTAAAAGACTGATTCAAAACTTTCTACAGAGGCACACCCCAACTCATAATGGTGATATCATTCTTGGTTTCTAGTATGGTGACATATTTAGGTAGATACTATAAATATGCATCACAATGGCTTCATAGTGCAGAGGATGGCAGATGACAGCATAGCAGTCATAGGACATGACTATAAGAAGGGCAAACTCTATGCCAGCAAAAAATATAAAAAGAAACATTTGTGTCATATGTTTGGAAGGCAAACGTATGATTGTTGGTCAGAGAATTCATGATGCTTTTAGGGACATTGTCAGAGATGTAGCAGATATCAATCAAGGACAGATTCTTCAGGAAGAAATACATGGCAACTTGGAGATGGTCAATGGTGGTGAGGGTGATAATGAGGAGAGCCCACATTACTGCTACCAGGTATGTGAGGAACAAGAGTGTGGCGTGGAGTCTTGTAGCAACCTGTCATCAGGAAATCTCATGAGCAAGAATTCCATTATGATGATCTTGGTTAATTTCTAGGCATGTTGATTCTTATCTATAGAAATATGGATAACATTGATAACAAAACTATTTAGATATATTATCAGTAGTTAAAGTTTTTCTAGTCATTATCACTTTTGCTGAACCCTTAACATGGCTTGATATTATTTAGGGTAAACATCATCAAAATTGCCCCAAAGAAACAGCCTCATAAAGCTCCCTTTCTTACAATATTTAAGAACAAATTGAGATTATCTTTTCATTAAGAGCAGTTTAGAAAAGTCCAAAATGTAATGACATGCAGTCTGTCCACAGAACAAGTGGTTTGGCTTATATTTTCTTTAATGCCTTAGGGTATCTAGCCGTTGGATTAGATATATGGGGGCATAATTATCATGTAAAGTAGTTAACACAACTTTCTCCTTTGTCCTGTCTGATTTGAGAAGTCTTACAACACGCACTGCTCTTGTCCTTGGAAATAAAGAAGCAAATAATATATAAAATAAAAGAATATAGTAAAATATATTAAAATTAGATAAGAAAAGGGTTTGTTTTTCAAATAAGTCTGAAAATAATAGAGAAAATCTTCAGCAGAATAAGGGAAAAACTTGAGTTAGTATCAAACTGGGATGAATACTTCTAGTTAATTTTATATAGAAATATTTGTAATAGAAGTGTAGGGTGTCAAGATTATTTCTTCCTAACCTATTTGTTAAAGACTGACCCCTAATGTGAGCACCCTCTATTTTCTCCCTCCAAACTGCAAACATGATAATGGGCTTAGAACACTAATACCTGTGATAGTAAAATGAAAATTTTAATGATCACTCAGTGATGGATGGAAGTTCCAGATTATCTCATTTACAAATCTATCACTTTTTTCCATCTTCTATTTTTCCCCTGCCACTACCTTTCATTTAAATAAACATATGTGCTCTGAAAATGCATTGGGATGTTCAAAGGACACCTAGAGTCATCATAACATCCTCTCACCCTGTCTTGGAAACAAATTGGATGGATAATATTCTCACCAAATAGAGCAAGTTTCTTTCATGGATATAGTTGTTTATGTTAGCATGTTTTTAACCCTGAGGTCAGATGAAAAAAAAAAGCAGTTGAGTAAATTTAATCATCAAAATTGTCAAAATTACCAGGGATTTCTCTTCCATTCATTAGACGTGAGAAGCAGGCATGAAGTGGAAAGAGATCTCTACAGGCATGGTCAGGGTCAGATCCATTTCCTCTATTCCATCCCTTTACTGTGTGTTTTCTTGTGTGGGTGTAAGAAAAGGATGGTCTTCTGTATCTGTTCTCAAAAGACACTTTCATTCCGGAATAGCTGGGTATTTCATGACCAAACCTGGTTAATGACTTCTATGAGTCCTGTATAATTGCTGAGTTGCAGGTTAAAGCCCCTGTCCAGCATGAGTTCGAGGCTAATAAACTTTTGCTCTTCCATGAGGTCACCATTGTATGACTGGGCTTCTATTTAACGAGTAAAAATAGCCAAGGGTTCTGATGAGAGTGAGCTTTTCCAGAAGGAACAGAAACAACAGTCTGAGTCCTTTTTAACACCAGAACTTAGGGCTGCCTAGTAGGGTAAGGAATATATTCCTTGGGATTTTCTACTATGAGGATATCACAAGGACTGTATGAAAATTTTTAGATTGTTTCTTTCTACTCATTAACATATAACAGTATTATCTTTTTAGTTGAAAATAAAACATTTGAATTCAAGCATTTGTATTTAATTTCAAGAACACATTTAATTATCAATGCTACTTTAAAAAAATTCATTTAGTTCTATTTTTTGCCTTTTTAAGACTAATATCTTTGAAAATATGTAAAATATCAAACAATGCAGAGAAACCTCAATTAAAGTGAAAA
>JAKSZT010053861.1:120244-179764 GCA_026826555.1 Tolypeutes matacus | reverse complement strand
ACAGGTTCCAAGCCATACTTTACAAGAGCAGGGAAATGAACAATTAGATATTTGTCTCCCTGTGAAACTGACAGATATAAAAGTAGCACCTTAATATTGCATCTTAATTTCAGGCTTTAAAAATAGAAATACATGAACACAAATATTGGTAGTGGATTGTTCCCAACTATCCATAATTGGAAGCCTCCAAATATCTATCAAGAGCAGATTGTTGAATAATTTGTGTATACCAATGCTGTGGAATATTTTGTAGTCATGAAAATAATATATAGTTAAATTTTAAAACATGGAAGAAACTGACAGGCATAATATCAAGCAAAAGAATAAAGGAAAACACACATATTGTTTCATTTATATTAAAGATTTAGAAAGTCTAAAATTATAATTTATTTTTAATAATTACAAATAACAGTAGCAAACCTTATTTAAAAGCAAGGGAAAATCACATAAAATTCAGAATGATCATTACATCTATGCAAACAGTTATATTCTAAAAAAAAATAAAATATACAAAACTATGATGTGGTTCCATAATATTCCCTTTCTTGATGTGGGTTGATGGGGTATTAAAATTTTAAATAAATCAAGTTTATTGGTACATACTAATGAAGCATAAATCCATCCAAAGTATACAATTAATGATATTCTGTGTTTTCACATATTTATGCATTCATCACTACAATCATTCCCAGAGTGCTTTTATTATTTCGTTAATAATAATAATAAACATAAAACAAACAAAACTCATCAATTCTCAATCTTTCAATGCTTCCCCTTCTGTACATAGCTGCTATTCTTTTCCTTCTCTCTAGTATATTTGTATTTATATTTTTCAAAAACAGTCTTATATATGCAATATCACTCATATTCAAGTTTTACGTGAGGTTTTACTGTCATATAAGATACTGTGTTAAATTTTTAGCTTTCCTTCTAGTAATATACATAATTTTAGACTTTCCCTTTCAACTACTGTCATACACCATACAATAGCACTGCTAGTTATAAACACCATGTTATGCTTTCACAATTTCTATTCATTTCCAAAGATTTATGGACAACCTTTTTATAAATTCACAGATTAAACCTCAGCTTTCCATTCTCTACCTTCCTACTTTCTGGTAAGCTATAGTCTAATTATTAACTCCATGAGTTTACACAATATATTTAGTTAATACTAGCACAACCATGCAGTATTTGTCTTTTTTTGTCTGGCTCGCTACACTCAACATAATGTCCTCCAGATTGATTGATCCATATTGTCATATGCTTCATGACTGCATTTTTTTCGTACAGCTGCATAACATCGCATCGTGTGCATACACCACAATTTGTTTATCCCTTCATCATTTGAGGACACCTGGGTAATTTCCAACTTTTGGCAGTCATGAATAATGCCACCATGAATATCAGTGTGCAGATGTCTGTTCGTGACACTACTCTCAGCTCTTCCTGATATGTACCTAGAAATGGCATTTCTGGGTCACATGGAAAATCTATATTCAACTTCCTTAGGAACTGCCAAAGAGTCCACTCCAGTGGCTATACCATTCAACATTCCCACTAAAAGTGAATAACCATTCCTATCTCTCTACATCTTCTCTAACATATACATTTTTCAGACTTTTTAATAGCAACAAGTCTAATCTGTGTGAAATGATATCACATTGTAGTTTTGATTTGCATTTCCCTAATCACTAGTGATGTTGGACATTTTTTTCATGTGTTTCTTTGCCATTTGTATTTCTTCTTTGAACAATTGTTTTTCAAGTACTTTGCCCATTTTTTAATAGGGTAGCTTGTCATTTTGTTGGTGAGTTGTATGATCCCTTTGTATATCATATATCATGGTTATTAAACCCTCATCAAATATGTGATTGCCAAATATTTTCTCCCCTTGATTCAGCTGCCCTTTCACCCTTTGCACAAAGTCCTTTGAGGTGCAAAAGTATTGACTTTTGAAGCAGTCCCATTATTTATTTTTTCTTTTGTAGTTTGTGCTTTGGGCTTTAATCCCATACAGCTGATGGATGAGAATTACTTGCTTGCAGTTGTAGGAACTCTTTTTTCCTTTCAGTATTTCCTCATTTATTGAGTCATTGTCCACCCACTGTGACCATGCCCCACCCTTTGACATTTGAACAATTTTATATATCTTTCATGTATATTCAGGTGAACTTCCTCCTATGAATCCCCCATCCCAGTCACCCCCCACCAATGATCCTTTCCACTTCCTTAAATTTACATCCACAGCAAAATTCTGTACACATGGTTCTAATCTATTTTTCTAGTAACTTGCAATTTTTTTTGAGATATTGCTCTCTGTTCAAGAATATATACAGTTCAAAAAACTGAATCATGTAAATATTATCATATAAATAGTATTTTATAAATGATTTCAAATTCTATTCATTTTTTCCTTACTAAATGGTAGATAACTTTTGTAAAGTTTGCTATAACAAAGTATTATAAAATTTATATTATTGTTAATCTGTGTACATATGATTTTGTCATGGAATATAGTTATAAGTGGAACTTTTTCTTATTTTAAGCAATGCATTTTCTGAATTTCACTAGGTTTTATCAAACTGCTTAATATTTGTTTTCTTTTTTTTTAATTAATTTATTTTTTATTGTGGGTAAAAATCAAAATTTTCACAATACATACCACTATTTGTAAAATGATATATAAATGTATATGCATATATGTACATTTGCTAACAAAAATGTTATTTATGTATATATATAAATATATTTTAAGAGGTGCTTAGATTACCTAAAATATTACACAGAACCCACTGGGATTCCCATGTTGCCCACCTCCCACATCTCCCACCACATCCCACACAAACATCTCCCACAAGTGTGGCCCACCACCCTCAATGGACTTACAAATCCTGGGACCTTGCCACCAACCATAGACCACAGTTCATATCGTAGACCACACTCTATCCCACACAGTTCTGAGTGGTGTGTGCTGATTTAAAATGGCCTACATCCGTTACCACAATGGTACTCAGGACAACCTCCAAATTCCAAAGAAGCCCCTGTATTTCAACTGCTCGTCCCCTCCCTGCCCCAAAAGTGTCAAGTGGCCACTGGCTCCACCTCATTGTTATAATTTCTTCCATGGCTAGAATCACCATATGTGTACAACAGAATACCATAAAGTCCACTCTAGTCCATAGTTCTTCCCTCAATCCTGACGGGACTGGGATGGTGATGTCCACTCCACCTCTAAGTGAGAGAGGGCTTATATCCCAATGATATGGTGGGTGGGATGATCCTGCCTGCAGATGCAGGCCCTCTCCATTCCCTGGGATGGCCGTTGCCCATCGTTGTCTCCTCGTCAAGAGACTTGGATGAGTCCATTGAGCTGTAGGGTATGAGTTGCAGCTCCACCGAGATTCCACGCACACCTGGCACATAGGTAGGCCAGAGGCTACAGTCTCTGGAAGTATACCTAAATACTTCAGCATCACATATAGGTTTGAACAGAAGGGAATGATGAACCATGTGCAGAGAGGACTTATTTGAGTCCAATTCTGTCACTCTCAGAAGCACAGATTCCAAAATAGAACCCACTGATTAGGCATCAGTCTCTGGGGCTATCTCCCCTTATATAGGATCTGGGTGTCTCCAGAGCTCTCAGGAGCCCCTCTGTGTGGGGTTATAGGCACTTAGATGTTCTAAGAGCTTCTACTGAGGAGTGTGTAAGAGTTACCTCTGGGATGACCTCCCAAATCTCTTTGAAGTCCTTAACCACTTGAACTCATTTGTCTTTACTTTTTTCCCCTTTTTATTCAAGGTCTTTTTCCAGTTGTGTTGCCAGTTGGCACTTGATATTAATCCCTCGTTGCCAGGGAGGCTCATCCCCGGGAGTCATGTCCCACGTTGGGGGAAAGGTAATGCAATCATATGCTGAATCTGGCTTAGAGAGAGGCCACATTTGAGTAACAAGGAGGCTCCCAGGTGGCAACCTTTAGGCACCCCACAACTGCAGGCTAAGTCTAAGTTACAAGAGCAAAGACTCAGAAGGGTAGTTATCAATAAAAAGAACACATCAGTGGGTCATCCTCTTTTGACAGACACTGTCCCTGCACTCAGAGGACTATTACTGCTCCCTTGGAGACTGTGGCAGAGCTCTCCAGGCTAGGAATTCAGATTCCCTCATTTATTGTGTGATTGTCCACCCATCGTGACCATGCCCCATCTTTTGATCTATTGAACAATTTTCTATATCTTTCATGTATATTTGGATGAACTAATTCGCATGAATCCCCCCTCTCAGACACCCCCATCAAAAATCCCCTCCAGTACCCATTGTAACCCTTCTGTGATCTAAATCGTCCATGAACATGTAGTCCATAAAATAATCAAATACATTTACTAGGAAAAGGAAACAACTATGATAAGTTTACATGCAAGAGACAAAGATAAGGAAACACGGGGGGAGAAAAAGAAGAAGAAAAAAACAAGAAAAAAAAACACAAATAATCAAACAAACAAACAAAAAACAACAAAATATAATTAGCCGTTTGGGACATTAAATAAAATGGGCAAAAAAGCAAAGGAAATGCCTTTAAAAATATATATATATATATATTTATATATGTAACCGCTGGGGAATTTGATGTAATTATGAATTCCAAAAATATAATTGGATCATGCTTGTAAGCTGATCTGTTAATCTGGGCATGATTACCTTAGGATTAGGGCATTGAGCCCCACCCCTTGGTGGGTGGGGAATTGAATATTAAAGGCAAGGCAAAGGACAGTTGAGGTAGTCTTTTGCCAAGCAGTTTTGATGTTGGAAAGAAGGCCCCAGGGGAAGAGAAGCAAGCCGTTCGCCTGATTGTCTGCAGCTGACCTCGTGGAGGAAACAGGAGCTAAGCCCGGAGAGAAACGCAACCCCGGGAAAGGAGGAACCCCAGAAGCCTGAACCCTGGCAAACGCCGGCAGCTGTCTTGCTCTAACACATGGCAATGGACTGTGGTGAGAGAAGAAACTTAATGCTTTATGGCCTGGTATCTGTGGACTTATACCGCAAATAAATACCCTTTATAAAGACCAACCCATTTTTGGTATTTTACATTAGCACCCCTTTGGCTGACTAATACAATATATATTCTTTTTTTTTTTCCTTTTCTTTTCTTTTTTCCTTCCTTTCATCACTGTGTTATCAGATGTCCAGTGTGCCATGACACCTTCCCCCTCTCAATCCCCATTGTCTCCCAATTTTTCATTTAATTTTCAAAGAAGGTTTAGGTCACAGCAAAGTCACACATGGAGTGCCAGAGACTCCCAGATACCAAACCACCCCCATTTCCCCACCCCATATTAACCGCCCTCCCCTTTTTTTGGATGTTGGCATTGTTATAACTGTTATACAGGAAGCAAAATATAGCAACTAAACATTGTCAATGATTTACAGTATAGTTTACAATTTAGATGATACATTTTAATAATTTTGATGATATTTTCCATGTCCTGTGTCCATGAAAAACCTTCCCCATGACCACCAAACACCCCATTAGATCTTGACTGTTTACTTCTCCCCAGCCCCCCAGGGCCCATGATACCACCCTATCCCGACCCATGGAATGTCAAGATACACAGATACATTCCCTGGGGATTTGAACCTGCCCTTCCTAATCCACCCAACCACCAGTGCTGCACCACCAAACCCAGGAACACCACCACTCTTCTGCCCCATCCCCCAACATGCAACTACACTCTATCCCTTGACCATAGTTTATGTCCATATGGGTGATGGCTCAAAGCCTGCTCTTCTCTTACTCTCCCTTTTTAACCTATCTTTCAGACAATGGTTCTCAGAGACTGCTCACTTTCCTCAGTTCAGATCAGTGAGGTCATATAATGTTCATCCTTCAGTGCCTGGCTTGCTTCACTCAACATAAGGTCTTCAAGATTCATCCACGTTATTCCATGTGTTAGCACTTTGTTCCTTCTTACAGCTGAGTAATATTCCATTGTATGTATGTACCATATTTTGCTTATCCATTAGTCTGTTGAAGGGGAATGGAACTGATTCCAACATTTGGCAATGGTGAACAATGCCGCTATGAACATTGGTGTGCATGTATCTGTTTGTGTCTTTGCTTTCAGTTCTTCTTGGTATATAACCAGCAGTGGAATTGCTGGATCATACGGAAGATCTATTGTTAGTTTTCTGAGGAACCGCCAAACTGTCCTCCACAGTGGCTGGACATACCGCAGTCCCACCAGCAGTGAATGAGGGTTCCTATTCCTCCACATCCTTTCCAACATTTAGTGTCTCCTGTTTTTTTAATAGCTGCCATTCTGATGGGTGTAAGATGGTATCTCATTGTAGTTTTGATTTGCATTTCCCTGATAGCAAGCGATGTTGAGCATTTTTTCATGTGCTTTTTAGCCATTTGTATTTCTTCCTTGGAGAAGTGTCTTTTCAGGTCACTTGCCCATTTTTTAAATGAGTTGTCGGTCCTTTTATTTTCAAGGTGTAGGATTTCATTATATATGCAGGATATTAGGCTCCTATCAGATATATGGTTGCCAAATATTTTTTCCCATTGGGTAGGCTGCCTTTTTATTTTCTTAATAACATCCTTTGAGGTGCAGAAGTTTTTTTTATTTTGATGAGATCCAATTTATCTATTTTTTCTCTTGCTGCTCGTGCTATGGCGGTGAAGTTCATGAAATCATTTCCTATTACAAGGTCCTATAGATGCTTCCCTACATTATCTTCCAAGGTCTTTAGGGTTTTGGCTCTTATATTTAGATCTTTGATCCATCTTGAGTTGATTTTTGTATAAGGTGTGAGATGGTATTCTTTTCTCATTCTTTTGGATATGGATATCCACTTCTCCAAGCACCACTTGTTAAAGAGGGCATTCTCTCCCAACTGAGTGGACTTCATTGGCCTTGTCAAATATAACATGACTGTATATGCATGGATCTATATCAGAACTCTCAATTCGGTTCCACTGGTCAGTAGGTTTATCCTTGTGCCAATACCATGCAGTTTTGACCACTGTAGCTTTGTAGTATGTTTTTAAGTCAGGTAGTGTGATACCTCCAACTTCATTTTTCTTTTTCAATATGTCTTTGGCAATTCAGGGCCTCTTGACTCTCCAAATATATTTTGTGGTTAGTTTTTCCACTTCCTTAAAAAATACAGTGTTGACTTTTATTGGGATTGCATTAAATCTGTATATTAGTTTGGGTAGGATAGACATCTTGATGATGTTTAGTCTTCTTATCCATCAACAGGGAATATTTTTCCATTTTTTTAAATCTTCTTTGATTTCCTTTAACAGTGTTGTGTAGTTTTCTGTATATAAGTCCTTTACATCTTTAGGTAAATTTATTCCTAGGTATTTGATTCTTTTACTTACTATTGTAAATGTTATTTTTTCCCTGATTTCCTCCTCAGTTTGCTCCTTATTGGAGTACAGAAACGCTACTGATTTTTGAGCATTGATCTATTAGCCTGAAAAATTACTGAACTCTTTTATAAGTTCTAGAAGCCCTGTTGTAGATTTCTCAGGGCTTTCTATGTATTGGATCATGTCATCTGCAAATAATGAAATTTTTACTTCTTCTTTTCCAATCTGGATGCCTTTTATGTCATTTTCTTGTCTCAGTGCTCGTGCAAGTACTTCTAAGACAATGTTAAATAGAAGTGGTGATAGTGGGCTTCCTTGTCTTGTTCCCGATCTCAGAGGGAATGCTTTTAGGATTTCACCATTGAAAATGATGTTAGCTTTGGGTTTTTCATATATACCCTTTATCATTTTCAGAAAGATTCCATCTATTCCTGTTTTGTAATGTTTTATGAAGAAAAAGTCCTGTATTTTGTCGAATGCTTTTTCTGCATCCATAGAGATGATCATGTGATTTTTTTTTTCAATCTGTTTATGTGGTGTATTACATTGATTGATTTTCTTATATTGAACCATCCTTGCATACCCGGGATGAAACCCACTTGGTCATGGTGTATAATCCTTTTGATATGTTGTTGAATGCGATTAACAAGTATTTTGTTAAGGATTTTAGCATCTAGGTTCTAGCTGTGAAGCTATCTGGTCCTGGACTCTTCTTAGTTGGGAGGTTTTTGATGACTCAGTCTATCTCTTTACTTGTATTTGGACTGTTGAGTTCATCTATTTCTTCTTTCATCAATGTAGGCTATTTGTGGGTTTCTAGAAACTTGTCCATTTCCTCTAAGTTGTCATTCTTGTTGGCATATAATTTTTCAAAGTGTCCTCTTATACTACTCTATTTCTGTTGGGTCAGTAGTGATATCACCTTGCTCCTTCTTTATTTTATGTATTTGCATCTGTTCTCTCTTTTTCTTTGTTAGTCGGGCTAAGGGTTTGTGAATTTTATTGATATTCTCGAAGAACCAACTTTTGGTTTTGTTTATTGTATCCGGTGCTTTCTTATTCTCAATTTATTTAGTTCTGCTCTAATGTTTGTTCAGCCTCCTTGAATCCCAGAGTCAAAGGTGGGTTTCTTGTAGACAGTATATAGATGGATCATATTTTCTTATCCAGTCTGCCAATCTGTGTCTTTTGATTGGTGAATTTAATCCATTAACATTCAGTGTTATTACTCGTAACAAATTTCTTACTTCAGCCATTTTTTCTTTCGGTTAATGTATGTCATATGTTGTTTTGTTTCTCTTTTTGTCTTTTCAGTTGTTTCTAAACTCTCCTCCAACTCTCTCTCCCTTGTTTTTTCCTTTCAACTTGTAGAGATTCCTTTAGTATTTCATGAAGTGCTGGTTTCTTCTTGACATACTCTCTTAATTTTTGTTTATCTGTGAATATTTTGAACTCTCAATCATTTTTGAATGCCAATTTTGCTGGATAGAGAATTCACGTCTGGAAGTTTTTTTTCTTTTAGTGTTTTGACTATGTCATACCACTGTCTTCTTGCCTCCATGGTTTCAGCTGAGAAATCAGCATTTTATCTTACTGTGCTTCCCTTGTATGTGATGGTTCTCTTTTCTCTTGCTGCCTTGAGTATTTTCTCTTTGTCTTGAGCATTGGACATTTTAACAAGTATGTGTCTTGGAGTTGGCCTGTTGGGATTTATAGTATTTGGGGTGTGCTGTGCTTCCTGGATCTGCACATCCATCTCTCTCAATAGAGTTGGGAAGTTTTCAGCCATTATTTCCTTCATCACTCCTTCTGTTCCCTTTCCCTTTTCTTCTCCTTCTGGGATGCCCATAATGCGTATGTTTGTGTGTTTTGTATTATCGGTTAATTCCCTGAGTCCATGCTGGATTTTTTCTATCTTTTTGTCTATCTGTTCTACAATCTCTTTGATTTCAGCTGTATTGTCTTCTATATCACTAATTCTTTCCTCTGCCTGTTCAAATCTGCTGTTATGTGAGTCCAGCGTCTTTTCCATTTCTTGGCTTGTGTCATTGTTCACCATCATATCCATTACCTTTTTAGGCATGTTTGCTATTTCTTCAGTATGTTCTCCCAGTGTCTTCTTTATATCCTTAATCTCTTCCTTCAGTTCTTTAAGTTGTTCCATGATATTTGTTTGGATAGCTTTGATTAGTTGTTCAATGTTCTGCATTGCTTCCTGGTTTTTATTTTTTGCATTGGACTGGACCATGTTTTCCAGTTTCTCAGAGTCATTTGTATTTTTTTGTTGCCCTCTGGTCATCATATTATCTTGATGGGTTTGTTCAGTTGATTAGCTATTCTCTATGCTCTAGAGTTTTATTTACCTGTTGGTTCTGCGTGTGAGTTAAGTTTTCTCTTTGGTAGTTTTCCCTCTTATTTTATTTCCTTACTTCTTTCTATGTTCCCTTGAAGGCAAAAGATTAGGGCCAGAGGAATCAAAAGATGTAAGGAAGGCAGAAGGATAATAGTAATATTGATAAAAGTTAGAAGAGGGGCAAAATGAGACTTAATGAGATGAACATTTAACTTGTGTAGGCAGTGTAGAGTACTAGAAGAAAAAAATGGAGTTCCTACAATGGACTGGGAAAACAAATGGAGAAATATATATATATATAGTGATTTAGAAGGCTAGAATTATGAGGAGGGAGAGAAATAGTAGAGAAAGGTCTGAAAGGAAAAAGTTAATACTAATAAAAAAAAAAAGAAAACGAAATAGATGTAATAGAAATTGACACCCTTGAGTTGTGGGCCTATGAAAAAATGTTGTATCTAAGAGCCAGAACAGAAAACAGAAGGCAGAAAGATGAAGGAAGGATAAGCTATAGTTTGTAATACAGAATCAATATATACAGCGAGTGGGAAAGTACTGAAAAAGCAGCACAGCAAAGAAGCAACAAGCTAGCAGCACCTAATTTAAAAAAAAAATGGAAGAAAAAAGAAAAGGGGGAGGAAAGAGGAAAGAAAAGCAAGGGACCACAAAGAAACAGAGAAACCAAAGATCCACACAGGCAAGCAGTCAAACAGAGCTAAGTGGGGGGGTCAATGATTTCCCTGGGGTCCACGTGGATCCTTCCTGCCTACTTGTGTTTATCAATCAATTTCCCCACAGGGTTCTATATGCAGGTCCTGAAGCAGCTTTTAGCTATTAAACTAAATTAAAAAGAATTTATTTTTAATTTTTGAAGTGATCTCACTTTTTTTTTTTAATTTTTATTTTTTTTAGCGAAATACAGGACCCAAAATAATTCCTCCTCTAGACCAACCCCCTTATGGAAGGACCTAGCTGGGCCCGTGGAAATTAATCAAGCACGTCCCACTTCCTGGACTCCCCAGGGTAGCTGTAGCTCTGATGTTAGTCAGTGCAGAGTGCTAAAGACAGCCAATTCCGCCCCTTCTGTAGCTGAGCTCGAGCATCACCGGGTTGCTAAGTAAATCAATTTGAGTGCAGATTCGCGTCTTCTCAAAACCTGATGCTGCTTCAGGTTGGCTTATCTGCTCCCCAAAGCTATTGGGCAGTGCAGGCAGCCAGATCGATGTCTAAAAATAAAAAATACACTTCCCTGTCCTCCAACAGAACCCTCCCTCTTTTGGGAATTGTCCCTTCTTCCTGGCTCCGCAGCAGCCCGGGTCTTATCCCTGGGTCACTAGGGAAATCACCTCTGTCTCCCGACCAGAATCCCCCCTCCAGTTCACTGGGTGCCGATTAGCTCCTTTGTTCTATTCACACAAGCTCCAAGGGGTACCAGGCAGCCAGATCCCCAGAAAATAAAACTTTCTCTCCTGCTTGTGGCTCCAAGTGACCGTTTTATTTTATTTTATTTTTTCTCCCTAACCGTGGGGCTCAGCCGTCTGTGCCAACCACCACTGGCAGCCTTAAAACTCCCGAATCTCCTCCGTTCCATCCACGCCGTTGATGCGTGCAGATAGATGTCCCAAGCTTCTCACTCCATGAGTGCGCAGCACAGACCCCAGAGCAGGACCCCATCCACAATCTGCCTTGCTCTAGGAGCTTGCACTGTGTGCCCTCCTACACTAACGCCATCTTGGCCCCTCCTGTAGGCACTCTTGTTTCCTTGGTATGATCATTGTCAATCCTCACCTCCTTGTTAGTTGTCCTGGGTTAGTCCAATTAACTGAAGAGTAGTTGTTGCAACTCTGATGAGGCCCATGTGGCACATGGACAGCCCAAAGATTCAAGTCTCTTGAATGTATACCTACCAACTCCAGCACCAAGTATAGATTCAAATAGAAGGGACAGATGAACCATGTGTAGGGAAGCCATACCTGAGTCAAATTCTGTCACTCTCAGGAGCACAAACTCCAAATTTGGGCCCATTGGCAAGGCACCACATCCAGAGGTATCTGTCCATTGGTCAAGTGTGTATGGATTTTTCTACACTCAAAATCTAAATAAAAGAAATTTGATCAAAAACTCTGAATAGCGCTGAAAAAAAAATAAAGATACGCATAGAGATATACATTAGTTTTAGAAAAGGTACTTTATCCCAAAGCATCACATCTCAAAATGTTTATAGCCTCTACCGTTTGAGGCAAAGCTACATATAGTAATGCTATTTTTTTAAAAAATATTTTTATTAGAGAATTTGTGAACATACAAGAAAATCATGCAAATATGCAGAATTCCCACACAACACCCCTTCACCAACACATTAAATTGTTGTGAAACATTTGTTACAGATTATGATAGCATCATCAGACTATTACCACTAATTATGGTCTATAATGTATATTTGGTATATATTTTCCACACCCCCTATTATTAAGAGATTATTTTGACTGTAAATGCCAGTCAAAAGAGAGCTAGAGAATAATGTAAGGACTGAATAATATAGTGAACCTAGAGGTGGATGACAATTGTGGTTAATATTACAAATATAATAATGTTCTATGAATGAGAACAAACGTACTCACTATTACAAGATGGTAAGACTATGGAGATGCATAGGAAAAAGACAATTAATGTAACCTATGAACTATAGTTAACATCAATATTGTAATATTCCTCCATCAATGTAAAAGCAGTACTGTATTAATAATAGGGTGATGATATTTTTTATTAAGCCTTGAAAATTAATAATAGATCAATGAAAGTCCAGAGCAGAAAAGAACAATACAACTTTGAATACTATGAGAACAGTTCAACAGTAATGGAATCTCTGCACTTAATTGTAAATAAAGGACAGAATGTGGATAAAAGGAAGAAAGAATATACTGAACACTAGAATGTAAATAGGAAATGCAAAGAATAAATGGATATTGCATGTTATATCATTACATCAATAAATGTGATCACTGAAATAGTGACTATTTTTTAGGGAGAAGAAGGAATACCCAGAATCGGGGAATATTATGGAGAAAATTGTACATTATTTCTGACTTTAAATAGTGTATTACATGAACAGTGGTCCAGTGGGATCATTATGAATTTCTAAAGGTAATAGGATGAGAAAGCACATGGTAAGGGTGAGTAACCCACATTCAGACATAATAGCTCTCTATTCTCACTGAACTCAAATGATGAGCTTCAAGAAAAAGCAGAGAATAATTTCAGCGATTTTAACCTGAATATGATACAAATAAATGGAAAAGAATCACAGAAATAAAGATACAACATACTCGATAAAATTATTCTGATAGCATATGTGGTAGAAGAAAATATCAGTTTTGAACTTGTAAACGTTAAGATGATAGTAATTCAAATGAATTATATATCAAAGATCAGAGAAACAGAAAAATAAGCACTCTACTTGGAGGGTCAGGTAGAAATGAGAATGGATGTCATCACAGGAAAAGAAGAAAATTGGAGAAATATAGAGTAAATGGAAACCAAATTTGAAGAGGAGGAAGAATGCAATAATATTCTTGCATTAGATGGTATATGAGGATAAGCAGGAGGGCAATGAAAATAAAGAAAGTGTGAGTAATATCTACAGATAGTTTGATATAGGTATGGAAATAGATATAAGCAGATATAGAAAAATGATATAGGTAATAACTATGAAGATATATATACATATGTAAACATTGTATGGCTATGACTATGAATATGGAAATAGATAACATGACCACAGACCCAAATTTACATCTGACAGTTCCAAATTATACCACTTATACCAGTGTATACCAGTGTAAAGTGTAACAGTTCGATGTTTTACTCTCAAATAGGTCAATTTTTGGATGATAATTATTATGATCCCAATGTATAGAGATAGATATAGATATGTGCATAGATATAACTATAGATTTATGTATGTGTGTGTGCACACACGTTTGTAAATTTCTGATACACAGTTAAGTCTACTCCATGTGGTTTGATGTATAGATATAGCTATTTTTCTATGAATTATTCCAATTCTTCCTATGAATTCAATCTAAATACATTGATAAATAGGTAATTTTGTCAATACTATGTGAGCTGTAAACATGTTTTATGACATAAAATCTTTCTGATGCCACCTTTTACATCTGTGTTTCTTAAGCTGTAGATCATGGGGTTTAACATTGGAGTCATAACCCCATAGAGCATTGAGATGAGCCTGTCCCTGGCTGGTGAGTGTTTACTGGAGGAAGGATGGATATATGTAAATAGTACTGTGCCATAAAACAGACCCACTACAAGGAGGTGAGAAGCGCATATGGAGAAGGCTTTGCGCTTTCCTTCAGCTGACTGGATCTTTAGAATGGCTGATATGATGTAGATATAAGAGATAAAGGTGATCAGAAAGGCAGTGATTCCCAAGAAACCTCCTTCCACTAAAACAAGCATTTCTGCCACATACGTGGAAGAACAGGAGAGGGCCACCATTGGAGGGATGTCAGAATAATACTGGTTAATCTGATGAGATTTACAGAATGACAGGCGGAAAGTAAACACCGTATGCAGAAGGGAATTAAGAAACCCTGTTGCCCAGATTCCAGCAGTCAACTGTAAACAACGCACCTTAGACATGATGAGTGTGTAACGAAGGGGGATACAGATGGCCACATACCAGTCATAAGCCATGACAGCCAGAAGGAGGACCTCGGTCCCTGCTAAGGCCACCAAGAAATAGAGCTGCAAAGCACAACCAGTGAAAGAAATGGTTTGCTTCTCAGTCAGGAGGTTCTCAAGCATCTTGGGAACAGTAGCTGATGGGCAGAATATATCTAAGAGGGACAAATTTGCCAAGAAGTAACACATGGATATGTGCAGCTTTTTCTCAGTTCCAATGGCAAGAAGAATGGCACCGTTTCCCCTCAAGGTGACCTGATAGATGACAGCAAAAACCACAGAGAGGATAATTCACCTCGTGGAGATCAGATAGCCCTATGAGCATAAACTCATTCACGATGGTCAGATTGCCGACGTCCATCTCTTCTCTACAAATGAGTCTTTCTGAAGCAAATTAAACCAACATACAAAGATTAGGATAAAAAACCCAGGAGTCTAGTGATAATCAACACTTGGAAAAGCGTTCTGGTAAAATTGATGAATTGTGTTAGCACTATTTCAATTATAGGCTTCAATTATTGTAATTACTTCTATAAATATACCATGCAATTATGATATTTCTTAAAATCTTCATCCTTGGTTTTTTGAAATCATTTTTGATCCTTCAGGTACATTTGGGATTTCACAATCCAGTGAAATCTGTTGGTGTACTCCCCAACACATCTACTTAAACACTGTTATTTTCTGCCTTGTACTATCTCAAGGTTTACAGTTTTATGGACTGACTCAATACTAAGTAACTACATGTTTGAAATTCAACATTATTTTTGATATGCAAATTTTCATAACTATCACCAACTTGCAGGAACATAATAGAAGTACATGAATAATTAATGAACAAATTAAAGAACTGAGTAGTGCTACTTCTTCAAAAAGTGTTCCTATTAGAAATAAATAAATATGAGAAAGCTTCTAGAACTTCAAAATCATAATATTATAATATGAACTTTAACTTGTCATCTTCTCAAGGACTATACCTTAAAATAAATTAAATTCAGCTTTATATATAAATAATAATTTGTTGATAATGTTTTCATGAGATCTCAACATGAAACATATATTTGTATACATATTCAAGACCCTTTACCCTTAAGTTTTAAATATTTGTCCATATGAGGTTTCAAATTTATATATGCTAACACATATTGATCTTATTTACCCCTATTTAATTTTCTAATTTCATTTCAATATACCAAAATAGCCCAAATCATCACAATGTTTTGATAATTTTCAAAAATATTTTAGTTTAATTGAAGTTCTACAAATGGATACTTAGTTTTTTTTTTCTGTCACTTTAGAAAGTGATATCTTCTATTAAAAAAATATCACGTGCTGATGGAAAATTCAAACTGAAAATATGTTTAGAAAATAAAATTCAAAAGTCAGCATCTGTGGTCCCCCTACGCTAACTACCACTACTCATTTCTTTTACCTAGTGGAAATTCTTAATGATTCCTTGGCTCAGATAAAATGTTCAGTTAAATAATACAAAGTATACATAATGGTCTCTTTAAGCAAATGGAATTGTTTATTCTGCCATTTTCCTCAGAAAGATTTAAATAAGAATTTGTGAAGATTTATTGGAAGATGTTTTTCTTTACTTTACTGATATTGCTGTTCTTCCATTTCTTTAACCAGCAGCATGTGCACCAATTAAGAGAAAATAGACTCTTTTCAGTGCTGCTCTTAAATAATGAAACTTTTTTTAGAAAGTTACTGTACTAAGGACACAATGCTTAAATTTATTCATTAACAAAGGTTTGTTAAATGAGTGAAAAAAGAAAGGTGTAAGTAAAAAAATTGGCAGTTTTAAACCTTAGTTCTCAAATGTTCAAGATTGTAGAAAAGATAATAGGGAATATAAGAAGTTAAGGGCACTTTTAGTTAAACAAAATGTTAATATTTAAGACAATAAATATTAAATTTATATGAAGTACTCATTTTCATTTATACTCACATTTATTATTTTGACTTAGTTTTTCTAAATGAGGACTAAGGAAAATAAGTCAATAACCTTCTGAGAAAAACACCATGTCCATTGTATACCAGGCTAAACAAACAATGTGTATCCTCAAAAAAATGATATTGATCCAAAGATATACAAAATCGTTCAAAAGATCAAAAGATGGGGCATGGTCACGATGGGTGGACAATCACACAATAAATGAGGGAATCTGAATTCCTAGCCTGGAGAGCTCTGCCACAGTCTCCAAGGGAGCAGTAATAGACCTCTGGGTGCAGGGATAGTGTCTGTCAAAAGAGAATGACCCACTGATGTGTTCTTTTTATTGATGACTACCCTTGTGAGTCTTTGCTCTTGTAACTGAGACTTAGTCTGCAGTTGTGGGGTGCCTAAGGGTTGCCACCTGGGAGCCTCCTTGTTGCTCAAATGTGGCCTCTCTCTAAGCCAAACTCAGTATATGATTGCATTACCTTCCCCCCAATGTGGGACATGACTCCCGGGGATTAGCCTCCCTGGCAATGAGGGATTAATACCAAGTGCCAACTGGCAACACAACTCGAAAAAGACCTTGAATAAAAAGGGGAAAAAAGTAAAGTCAAATGAGTTCAAGTGGTTAAGAGAATTCAAAGAGAGTTGGGAGGTGATCCCAGAGGTAACTCTTACACACACACACCTCAGTAGGAGCTCATAGAACATCTAAGTGCCTATCACCCCACACAGAGGGGCTCCTGAGAGCTCTGGAGACACCCAGGTCCTATATAAGGGGAGATAGCCCCAGAGACTGATGCCTAATCAGTGGGCTCTATTTTGGAATCTGTGCTCCTGGGAGTGACAGAATTGGACTCAAATAAACCCTCCCTGCACATGGTTCATCAGTCCCTTCTGTTCAAACCTATATGTGATGCTGAAGTATTTAGGTATACTTCCAGAGACTGGGGCCTCTGGCCTACCTATGTGCCAGGTGTGCGTGGAATCTCGGTGGAGCTACAACTCATACCCTATAGCTCAATGGACTCATCCAAGTCACTTGACGAGGAGACAACGATGGGCAACGGCCATCCCAGGGAATGGAGAGGGTCTGCATCTGCAGGCAGGATCATCCCACCCATCATATCCATGGTTTATAAGCCCTCTCTCACATGGAGGTGGAGTGGACATCACCATCCCAATCCCCTCAGGATTGGGGAAAGAACTATGGACTAGAGTGGACTTGATGCTATTCTGTTGTTCACATATGGTGATTCTAGCAATGGAAGAAATTATAACAATGAGGTGGAGCCAGTGGCCACTTGACACTTTTGGGGCAGGGAGGGGACGAGCAGTTGAAATACAGGGGCTTCTTTGGGATTTGGAGGTTGTCATGAGTACCTTTGTGGCAACGGATGTAGGCCATTTTAAATCAGCACACACCACTCAGAACTGTGTGGGAGAGAGTGTGGTCTACGGTGTGAACTGTGGTTTATGGTTGGTGGCAAGACCCCAGGATGTGTAAGTCCATTGAGGGTGGTGGGCCACACTTGTGGGAGATGTTTGTGTGGGATGTGGTGGGATGTGTGGGAGGTGGGCAACATGGGAATCCCAGTGGGTTCTGTGTAATATTTTGGGTATCTAAGCACCTCTTAAAATATATTTATATATATACATAAATAACATTTTTGTAAGCAAATGCACATATATGCATATATATTTATGTATCATTTTGCAAATGTTGGTATGTATTGTGAAAATTTTGATTTTTTACCCACAATAAAAAAAAATTAAATTAAATAAAATTCCATAACTACAAAAAAAAATAAATGATAATAGCTTTTCCCTTCATTTTCCCCTTGAATGCTTAAATTTCTAAAGACAAACTTTTAGTGTTACCATAAATAGCACAGGGTTTGTTCATGTGAGGAGGGAACTTAAAATAACAAAACCCTCCTTTTGAAGCAAAAATCTCAAGTATTTGCTTATAAATTAGAAAAAGAGCAGTAATATTTTCTTTAATAATATATTGCTGAAGAAAAATTCTATAACTTTCCTTATTAAACAATGGATTGATAGCTTATTTTTTCCTGAATCAGAAAAGCCTTTATGAAGTTCAGTCTCACAACCTGCTTTGTTAGATTACTAGGCATTATCTAACTAGATTAATAAGCAAAGGAGTACATGAATTATATGTTTTGAAGTCAACATTTTTCATATCAGAAATAGCCAATCATCTATGGAGGATCCAGAACAAGGGGCACATGGCTAGGATTAGCCTTACATTGGAAATTATCTAGAAATTAAGTTTCCTGTTATTTATGAATTAAAATTTTACATCTGGTCAAATGCAAACATACCATATATGAATCTTCTCTCTGTAGCATGTAGTAACTTCAAGTTTCCACTTTTTAGAGAAAAAGAAAATGAGTTCATGAAGCAAAATTATCTCAAACAGCTCTTAGATCTTAATTCAAAACTTACAATTTATTTATTTTTTTAATTATCAAAAAATCATTTATTGATTTAAAAAAATAACAGGACCTGTACTGTTAAAAAGAACATGCAAAATTAAATTATTTTTGTAGACTTTCACAATATTTTACTCCTTACACAACTGCAATCTTATTTAAGACCTTTTATACAAGTCACTATCAGGATTTACTAAATAAAATTTCTAGGTATCAACATGGCCGTAAAATGTAATTTCAAAGTGAAAGCAGGTAACTTTTGTGGAAAAGAACTCACTGGTATGTTCCCTCAAATGCTTTTTTTTTTTCACTTTAAAAAAAGTTAATGGAATTAGTTTTTCAACCAACTTTGGGTACTATCTAGCACACTGTCCCCAAATGAAAAAGAATCAAAACTTTTTCATTTTAGGAAATTTCCCACTTTTTACATTATAGCTTAACTCCCTGACTCCTTTTTGACTGCTAAATACAATATTTGATTTCTTAAAATAATGCATTTTGATGTAATAAGAATTATTTTTTAAATGATCGTAACACAGAGTAAGAAAATCGCTGCAACACTCTTAAGGCACATCCTTTGACTACAGTGATGTAAGAGATGAAAATGGACAGACATCTGAAGAAAGGCATTCCCTCTGCTGAAGATGAGCAAGTTTTTAATATATGAGCCGCTCAGTCTCCTTTGGAGACTCCTCAAACTCAGAAAGTTTACATTTAATAGGGTCAATTTATTTCTTAAAATGAAATTTGGTCACTAGAAAAGAATGAACAAAAATCATTACACTCCCTCCAAAACAACAACAAACAGCTCTAATCATGCCCTTTTCTCCCCACAAAACCAAGAAAGTAGCTGGGGCTGAAGCCTTTAAATGTGAAATTTCAACTCTTAAAACATTGCTACCATTTGCCCTAAGCTGCAGGTCTATGTATTTCCTTCTCCGATACTCCCCCCATTTATAAATTTATTCCTATACACATACACCTTTAATGTGCACATAAACATGCACAAACACACACTCTCAAGTATGACACTTTTTTGTGTGTTTGTTGATAAATTATGAGAGTGTGTACAGTTTTCATGGGTGCTTTGTAAACATCAGTCATTTGGGTCCTTATCTTCAAAAGCCTGAAATCAAATAAAGCAACCAGGGATCACTACTTTCCCAGATGCTGTTCATAGGGTTCGTATTGACCAAGGGCAGAGAAAAGTCCTCATAACTGATGTTTAGTTGGGAGGGCAAAGACACAATGTCGGTCACGCTGATGTGCCAGGGAAGAAAGCCTAAAGTGCTGTCCAAAAGACCAAACTCCAATACCAAATCAGGATCAGGAAACTATGTGAAACGGCGAAATCCTGTGCAGCTCTCAAATACCAGCTTTTCCATCTTCTGGTGAATATTTGGAACAATTTGAGCCCAGAAGTTCGTGCTGTTGCTTTAAAATTTCATCCATCAATCTGGAAAAATATTTCCTTAGAAAAAATCTTGGTTGTCTTAGATGCTAATGTAAGAGATGACCATGGCTCTACACCACACCATAAGGCTTGCGGTGCCTGAGTAGCTGGCCTCTGCTCCTCCCCAGTAATCGCCAGTCCCACATGAACCTGCAGCTTCTCCAGGGAACTGCCATCTGAGTCCCAGCAGAGCCGGCCATGGGTTGCTGCTAGACAGGGCCCCCGAAGCGGGCGCTGGTAGTGCTGGCAATACCTGAGGGCAGCAGGGAGCTTGTGGAACCTGAAGACAGTGGCGCTAGGACCGCGACGGAGGAGCCGACAGATCCAGATCCAGGTGCCATACAGAACGCAGAAACGTGAGGTGAGATAGATGTGCAGGCAGAGCAAGATGTGCAGCACCCCCTGCACCAGTTCTTACAGCCTCTTTATACTCTCATGGCGCCCAGTCGCTTTTCCCTCCTTCCCACAGCCCCCAACTCAATGACTTCTTATCAGTCCTGATGGCTGGCTGGCTCGATGTTCCCCAGTACTCTGCGCCTGAACCCCTTTCCACTGTCAACCCACAGTGGCCTTGCCGCCATCTTCCTCTTACCTCCGTAGGCCCACTTCTGCTAGCACCCAGAACCAACTTTTGAAGAACTCTAGATACCTGTCAAAAATTTATAGTAACCAAGGGGATATTGAGTCAAGAAAAAGGCAAGTTAAAATGGTCGGAAATCTCTATAACACTTAAAAACCAACAAACAAAAAAAAACCTTTGTCCATTCCATCCCTGGCTGTGTGGTGGTTTTGAAGAAAGGAAAACCAATATTCCCAATATGCGTCCCTAGATCCTGGGTATGGGTATATTTACAAAATATACACCTCTATTCAGGTACTCCTTGTCGCTGTTTAAAAACCAATCACAGAACACACCCCTATTGGATAAGTGGCAGTCATTGCTCAAAACCACTATAAAAGAATGATCAAACTGCTGCTAACTGATTCAAAAGATTTCAGTTGAGACAAACAGTAGAGGACCATGGTCCTGGGAGGAAAAGATGGGGAGAGTTTCTTTGGGAAATTAGGATATTCTGGAACACTTGTATATACTAGAGTATGCAAAGGGCCAGAAAGCAAACCCAGGAAAAATGCATGCTCTGAAAAAAAAACTGGGAAGTCCCTTAGCCATCAATCTAGTCTGGTCTCTAGCACCAGTTCAAGACTGAATAAAGATGGAAAGATAGCCCCAGCAAAGAGCCAATATTCAAAAATGAGAAAGGTCTTTTTTTTTTTGTTGTTGTTGTTGTTTTTTACTTTGTTTGTTTTTGTTTTGTTCTGTACAGGTGTCCAAGAATGCTTTTGCCAGAACATTGGTTCAATACAAGCTAATGGAACAGAGAATTCATAGATTACAAGGAATAAAACTTTTTCAAAAATGGTTTGGAAAAATCATTAAACAGACTAATTCAGAAGAAGAGAGAGAATAGGTCAGAAAATATATTTGAAGAAATAATGGCCAAAACTTTCTAAATTCTGTGAAAGATATGTATATCCACATCTAAGAATCTGAAAAAACTCTAATAGGCCAAATTTAAGAGATCCGCAGAAAGACACATTACAATTAAATATCAAAAGAAAAGGACAATTATAATCTTAAAAGTAGTAAGAGAAGTGATTCATCATGTACAAGGACTATTCAAAAAGATTAAGCACAGTTTTCTTATTAGAAATCACAGAGGCCAAAAGGGGGGGGGGCAACATATTTAAAGTGATGCAAGAAGGAAGAAAGCATCAAGCAAGAATTCTGTGTTTTGCAAAACTTTTTATTTTTTAAATGAGGGAGTAATTAAGACATTCATATCTGAACAAATTTGAGGGAGATCATCACTATTAGAGGTGCCCTAAAAGAAATACTGAAGTGTGACTTTCAGTTTGAAATGAAAGCATATTAGACAATATCTAAAAATTACGACTACAGAAAGATCTGTGATAAAAGTAAAAACATTAGAAACTACAAATATTAAGGTAGTTTTGCTACATAGCTACTTTTATGTCTACATAATGCAAAATACAAATGCATAAATATAATTATAAAACTATAGATTCAGGAGATATTGATTTAAGATGAAATTGTGAATTAAATAAGAAAAAGGGGAAGGTGAGTAATATGGAAGAAGAGTTTTCATTCTTCTTTCATTCTTGGCTATTGAAGTTACTTTGGTAATAATTAAAACTAGATTGTAATAAATTTAGAATATTAAATGTAGTGCCCATAAATCTATACAAAAATATCTAAATCTATTCACAAAGGGAAAAGGAATCAAGGTGATTCACTAGAAAGGATCAACTAAACAAAAAAGAAAATAGTGATGAAGAAAATGAGGGACAGAAAGATACAAGACATGCAAACACAAAATAAGTCTGACCTTGTCAGCAATTACATTAAATGTAAATGGGTTAAACTCTACAGTTAAGACAGAGATTGGTAGAATGGATTAAATACATAATACAAGTATATACAATCTACAACAGACTCATTTTAGTTACAAAACACAAAAATAGGTTAAAAAATGTAGGAAATAGAAAAATATTCCATGTACATTATATTCAAAAGATAGGTGAATTGTGTTGGATGTTTGGGGGAAGATGGCAGAATAGAAAGCTCTAAGAATTGTTCCCTCCACCAAAATATGAATGAAATAGGAGGCACTGTCTGTATTTACTGTTATGGAATTCTGGAGTCTCATGGAATGTTTGCATTATCCAGGGAATATTTGCATTTAAGAGGCTGGTACAGTGTAGTAAATACTGGTTTCCAGTTATTTCTGAATTACAATTTTACACCTGGTCAAATGCAAACATACCATATATAAATCTTCTCTCTGTTGCATATAGTAACTTCAAGTTTCCACTTTATAGAGGAAAAGAAAATGAGTTCATGAAGCAAAATTATCACAAATAGTTCTGAGATCTTAATTCAAAACTTACAATTTATTTAATACATCAATATAAGGGGATCTTATATTTAAATTTTCTTAGAAAAACAGGTTTTGGAATTGTGTTTTAAAATATATTGCTAAAGAAGCATTCACTACCCTACCTTTTTAACCCAATGAAATTATACCTGAGTAATCAGAGGACTTAAAATTCCTTCTACAGTGTCATATCTCGACCTGCTTTTTGATGTCCTTGTTGATAATTAGGTCTCTCAAACATGCATTAAATGCAGCTGAAATTTACACATGAAAATTGAATACACGTGTGTGGGTATGCAAAATTTTAAAACTCAAACAATTTTTATAAAATTATTTAGACACCCAGTAATATTATTTTAAAAATACACACTTTATATTACCTCTTTGTTATCTGGTTTCAGCAAGTTCATTAAATGTGTACATTTTCACATCACTTTATAAACATCTAATTGTTCTTTTATCTTAGACAACTTAGAATTTAGCACAGAATTCTCTTGCTTCTCAGTTTCAAAGATTGCATTACCAATATGAGGTTTCAACAAGATGAAAGTAAAATGATCCAGCCAACAAAAATGCAAATTAGAGAAAAACAAACTCCTTACTTATATAGAGAGTTAATATTGGAATTTGTTGTATAATTTATATTATGTTTCCTTTTCCCTTAGGGAAAACAACTATTATAACTCTAGAGGGAATAAGCTTCTCTTCTTTATAAAACTCTTCTTTATAAAACTTTATAAACATTTATAAATCTTTATAAAACTAAATTACTACCAACCCCATTAATCAACTTAATATGTTGAAAAAATGCAAATTGTAGAAGATTGGCAATATTGTTTATTTTAATGTAAAATTAGAGTAAGATGAAATAACATTTTTTCCAGGGACTGTATTCCCAGACAAAAGTAAACAATTAATTGATGTCATTAGGATATTTTTACTGTAACCTGAAAAATCATTATAAATGATATCATTATAAAATCAGCTTGCTACAAATTTGCATTTTACATGATAGACACATAAATTCTAACACTATTTTAAGTTGTTATTATGCACTTTATAGTGTTAAAACTATATACAATGCACATGAAGCATGTTGTTATGACAACCCTTTAGATCCAAATGAGAGGGATTTCAACTGTATTTTAACATACAACTCTTAACTCTATTGTCCAGTAATGCATTTATTACCTATAAGCTTGTAAAATTCTATAAACTATTTTCATTTAAATCACATATTTTAAATGTATATTTTGGAATCTCAGGATTTCATAACAATTATTCTAATTCCAGTTGAACATCAATAAAATAGCTCAAAGTACCATTCTTTATATCCTCATCCTATTTTTATTACTATTTCCCATAGTAAAAATTCTGATTTCTCAAAAATTTCACTATATTTCATAATTTTCTGTTGTCTACAATAAATACTAATTTTCTCATTACTACTCTAGTGCTCTAGTCAATTTCCCTATTACTGTGGATAGAGCAGAATCTCTTAACCATGCACTATGATGCTTTTGGGAAATATTCTATTCACACTTAACCATACAAAGATGTCCATAGTTTTGGGTGTTTATGCTTATTCTTTGTTTTTCTGTACTGATAATTTAGATTTTGTAATCTCTTTTTTTAACTCTTCACCATTTTTTGTACTTTTATGAAATTGATTTTATCTTCTTTTGCTTTATATAACACAGTTAAACTTTAGCTTTTGCACAATAGAGATGGATATTCTACTGTAAATTATGAGGAAATGACTATACCTTGTAACCCAAATCTTTTCAAATCTTCTTTCCTCTACTGCTGGCATTTTCTTTTTCAGTTTATCAATTTGGAATTATGATTCTCTTGAATAAGGAGAACCTCAAAATGTTGCTTAAACTAAATAGGCTTTACTGTTTTGCCACACTAAAGAATTCTAGATTTGAATTGCCCGCTCCAAATTTCACCTGAAAACTAGACTTTAGTTTTCACTATTCTGAGCACATGGCTCTGATTCCCCAGGAATGGAAATGAACAATTCAGCACCAATGATTACATCATGGTCTGGAAAGACATAATGTCCTGACATCTGGAAAGGCAGAAAGTGGTAGTCAAGCTTTTTATAAGAGTTTAGCTGAAAGGAGTTCCAAAAAATTCCACAAACTCTATATTTGAAAGAGTGGAGTTAAATATCTGTTCCATACTCCCCTCCTTTCTGGAAGGCTTGGGAGCATTATTTCTATTTGACACAGCTCTTAGGAAGGCAACTAGCAGTGTCAGATATTGCATATATTTTGTTGCTTTTTAAAATTAATTTTATGTATTTGTGGGAAGCTGCCCCTGGCACCATTGCCTCTGGCACTGTTATTATTACAGCCATCTTGTGTGCTAACACCATTTTGTGCAACTATCCAGCTAAGTTCCTATTTCTCAATCTGTACTTCTTCTTTAAGCAGCCAGTAGAGGGCGGTGGTTTCCTGCCAGAGGTGGGAGTGCCCAATTAGGGGACTCCGCATAGTAGGAGCGCTACCCAATCAGGAGACCCCATATAGTAGGAGTGCCCAACCAATCAGGGGACTCCATGTAGCAGGAGCGCCCAATCAGGAGGCTTCCTCAAACACCATATATACCCACGACTCCACCCCAATAAACGAGACTTGATCAGAATCCTGTCTTGTCTCCATTCTTCATGTCTCTTGTCCTTTTCATTCCCGCTCCCTCTCTCAGGTTTCGGTTCGACTGACCCACGGGCCGGGTCATGTATTAAAGGCATACTATTATAAAAATTAAATATCTCTAACTATTTCTATTGATATCCAGACTGAAAAATTTGAAAATAATCAGGCTTATTTTAAACCTCTTCTAACTCTGAATTTTCATTTGCTGTTTTGGTAAATTGCTAATTATCTAATATTTACCTTCCTTTTCTGATATGGAGAGTGGTGGAGACATCACATCCAAATGTCATGAGCATGCTTATCATCCAGGCTGGATGATACAATTTACAGCATCACTTATAAACAAGTATAGCAGTATGATGACCTTGAGGTTAATAAGATTTTAGCACTCAGGATTTATATTCTGGGTCGTAATCATATAAATGAAGTGATTGACCTTTACATTCTTTTTCACATTTGGCAGGCAGGAACAAAACTTTGCATTTTTCTTCCATCATAAACTACATGTTCAAGAGCAACAACCCAGGAAATGCTGGAGCAATGAGATAGAAGAAACATGTATTTCCAGAAAAGAAAATTGTCCTTTGTGTCTTGCCTAACAAGTAAACCTTACATGAGAGACAAGCAATCAATCAATCAAAATAAAATCCTTCTTTGTTTCCTAAGAGAGTGTTAAATGTGTCTCCATTAAAGGAGCTGGATCAGTTTCTGATACTGTCATTATCCCAGAAAGTCGACATTATGAAGTTTATATTTATATAATTTAAAACTTTAATCCGCAAAGTCCCTTAAAAGTATTTTATCCATTGATCTCTTGATATATGGGCCTGCTCCTTCTGGTTTCCTAAAACAGAGAAGGGGAAGGGAGTGTTAAAGCTTTAATGGCTGATACTATATTTACAGTAAACATAATTGTTATTAGCATCATCATCATTTATTTATTAAAATTACTAATGAAGTAAAAATTATATACAAAGAATGGAACATAAATGTAGCTTATTTAATTTTCCCATTACTTCTTTTTATTTTCAAATTAACATATTAAGATTACATTGCAATAAAAGAATTTTTTTATATGGTTCTAAGAATTTCAACATGTGCAGATTCTTGGAACTAACACCATGTTTAGAATGTAGAAAAGTTTATAAAAACTCCCCATTGCTACTCCTTTCTAATCACACCACCCTCAAACCCCAACCCCTTGAACCTACTGCTTTGTTCTCCATCACTATAGTTTTGCCCTTTCAAGGACGTGTTATAAATAGAATCATAACATATATGAACTTTTGACAGTGTGCAGCCTTTTTAAATCAAAATAATATCTTTATGATTCACCTATGTTGTTGCATATATCAAGAGTTTATTCCTTTTTATTGCTAATTATTATTCTATTATATGGATGTTCTACAGTTGGTTTATTCTTTCTCCTATTGAAGGATACTTAGGCTTTTCCAGATTTTAGTTATTTTTGTGAAAATAACTTAATATTTCATTTCTCTCATATAAATATCTGGGAGTGGGATTTCTGGGTCATATGATGGATGTATGTTCAACTTAATAAGAAACCAATAAAATTTTCCAAAGTGGCAGTACCATTATATATACATATCAGTTTGTGGGAGAGTTCCAGTTGTTACAAATCATTACCATCATTTGGTATTGTCATATTTAATTTTAGCCATTATGTCTCAACTTAGTTTAAATTTGCATTTTAATGGCTACTGATGGTGAACACCTTTTCATGTGCTTATTTGCCATGTTTTATCTGCTTGGTGAAATATCCATTTTTGTGTTGTTTATTTTTTTAACTCTTGAATTTTAAGTGTCCTTTTTATGTTCTGGATAAAAGTCCTTCATCAAATATGGGATCTGCAAATATTTTCTTCCAATCTATACCATGTCTTTCCATTGTCTTTCAGAGAATATTTTTAAAATAAAATTTATTTTTTAAATTAATATCATTAAAAAATTATATCCAGTGTATTATTTTTCCCTTTCATGTTTGTGCTTTTGGTATCATTCCTAAGAATTCTCTGTTAACTTTTTCATGAAGATTGTATTCTAAAAATTTTGTAAATTTACAATTAATATTTAGAATTAATTTTTTATACAGTATGAGGTTTAGGTCAAAGTCTCTATATTTGCATATGGATGCCCAAATGTTCCCATATTAATTTTTAAAATTATTATTCTTTTATCATTGAGTAGTATCTACATTTTGGTCAAAATCATATGACCATATATGTGTGGGTTATAGAACTCTTTGTATAGAGTTCTATGTATAGTCTTTGTATAGAACTACTTCTTTATATGTTAATAATGCTGCAAAATCTTAAAAGATGATAATTTGTACATACTAATTTTTATTTTTTTAATTTTACTTGGCCATGTAAGTTTTAAAACCAGTTAGTCTAAATCTGCAAAACGCCTGCTGGTGTTTTAATGAGAATTCTGATAAATGCATAGATAAATATAAAAAATGGTACATTTGTGTATTGAATTCTTGCAGTCCATAAACATGATATATAATTCCACTTCGTTTGATAACTGTCATCAAATATCTTTTCTTTTACTTCCTACAGACATTTTAAAAATTGCATTTAGATATTTTTCTTTAATATTTTATTTAATTGTAATATTCTTTTTCATTTTGGCTGTGATGTTTTCATTGCAATTACATAGAAATATGATTGATTATTATTTTTGACTCTGAATATTCTGCCCTTGCAAAACTTTCTTATTATTTCCAGAAGGCTTATTTTCTTATTTTTTTTCCTTTTAGATTAAAAAATATATATATTTTAAAAGATGCTTAGATTACATGAATGTTACACAAAAATTACAGGGATTCCCATGTTCCCTACCTCCCACATCTCCCATAACCTCCCACATAAACATCTTTCATTAGTGTGGCACATCACCTGCAATGGATATACACATCCTGGGGCAGTGCCACTAAGCATGGACCATAGTTCACATTGTAGATAGCACTCTCTCCAACTCATCATGCATGTTATATGCTGATGTAAAATGGCCTATATCTGTTGTTGTAATATCACTCAGGATAATTCCCGAGTCCTGAAAAAGTCCCTGTATTACAACAGCTTTTTCCTTCCCTGCCTCGAAAGCAGCCAGTGGCCACTGCCTCCACCTCACTGTTGTAATTTCTTCCATTGCTGGAATCACAATATGTCTACAACAGAATACCATTAAGTCTACTCTAGTCCATAGCTCTTTCCCCAATACTGAGGAGTTTAGGATGGTGATGTCCACTCCACCTACAAGTGAGAGGGGTTATATATCCCATGGGTACAATGGATGGGATTGTCCTGCCTGCAGCTTCAGGCTCTCTCCATTCCCTGAGATGGCTGTTGCCCATCATTGTCTCCTCACCAGGTGACTTGAGTGAGTCCACTAAGCTGTAGAGTAGGAGTTGCAGCTCCACCAAGATTCCAGGCACATGCAATAAATGGTGCTGGGAGAAATGAATATACATATCCAGAAAGAAAAAAGAGGACTCCTATCTCATATTGTATACAAAAATTAACTCAAATGGATCAAGGATCTAAATATGAAATTGAAAACCATAAAACTCCTAGAAGAAAATGTAGGAAAACATCTTCAAGAATTTGTGGTACACAGTAGTTTCTTAAACCTTACAACCAAAACATGAGCAACCAAAGAAAAAAATAGATAAATGGGACCTCCTCATAACTAAACAATTTTGTAATTCAAAAGGCTTTGTAAAGAAAATAAAGACAGTCAACACAATGGGAGAAAATATTTATCAGCCACATATTACACAAGATATATAAAGAGATTATATAACCCAACAATAAAAGGACCAGAAAAAAAATTTTAAAAATGGGCAAATGACCTAAGTAGACATTTTTTTCTCCAAGAAAGAAATAAGAACAACCAAACAGCATATGCAAAAAATGTTCACCATCACTAGCTATTAGGGAAGTCCAAATCAAAACTACACTGAGATACCATTTCTCAACTCATAGAATGGCCATTATTTTAAAAAGGAAGAAAACTACAAGTGCTGGAGAAGATGTTGAGAAATAGGAACACTCCTTCACTGCTGGTGGGAATGAAGAATGGTGCAGCCTCTGTAGAAGACAGTTTGGCAGTAACTCAAGAAACTGAATATAGAATTGCTGCATGATTTAGCAACCCCATTACTAAGAATGTATTCAGAAGAACTGAAAGCAAGGTGGCAAACTGACTTTTGTACACTGGTGTTCATAGCAGCATTATTCATATTTGCTAAAATATAGAAATAGCCCAAGTGCCTATCAACCGATGAATGGATATGAATGAATGTGGTAAATACATCAATGGAATACTTTTTAGCTGTAAGAAAATGAAATTGGGTTGCATATGTCAACATGGATGGACCTTGAGGACATTATATTGAGTAAAAGAAGCCAGACACAAAAGGATAAACATTGTATGGTCTCTCTAATATGAACTAAATATGATGAGCAAACTCACGAAGGTAAACTCTATATCATAGGTTACTAGATAGAATTATCTAGTATCTAGTAATAGAATGTGGATTGAGAATAGGAGCTGATTCTTTATGTAGAATTTTTAATAAGGTTTATCATATAAATGCAAATGAATAGAGTTGATGGTACACATTATAGTAACTATAACTAATGCTACTGATTTAGTCTTTTTAAAAGAATTCACCAAATTATTATTTTAATGGTAAAATA
The DNA here is from genome assembly GCA_026826555.1 of Tolypeutes matacus. NCBI lineage: Eukaryota > Metazoa > Chordata > Mammalia > Cingulata > Chlamyphoridae > Tolypeutes > Tolypeutes matacus. Next base: position 149,127 of record JAKSZT010053861.1, on the reverse strand, counting down.
TAAATAAAAATTTTTAAATAAAAATATTTTAAAGGAATAAAACATATTAAGCAGAAAAGCTATGCAGTGTTTATAATTCCACAAGAAATAAAAAAATCTAAAGTGTATTTCTTTGAAAAGCTCATAAACTCTGCCAAATTTGTCATTTGTCATTTGAATGTTTGGTGTTAATGCACAATCCCATTAGAAAATAACTATGAGATAGTTATATTAGAAAATTGAAAAATTCTTGGTATTTTCACGAAATATAATATGATTAAAAATATTTATAACCTCTAGATTAAAGAACAGAGATGATTATCCTTTCATAATAGCTCCTTATCCAAATTTATATATTCATTAATTGTTTAGTAAGTATTGTATTAAATATTGGGAAAACATGAAATGAGTAGAGAAATACAATAATCAGGTATAATAGGGAATATTTTTGAGATACAGTTATGATTATCTAATACATATATTAATTTTGATAATCTTATGCATTTGTATATTGTTAACTGTCTATACACAGGGAAAATGATCTTTAATAATTATTTATGGATTTCAAATATCTGCTTTTTTTACTCCTCCATGATTTTCTGTATTACTAATGTAAAATGATTACATATATTTAGAATAATAAAGTTTAATCTCATGCTAATGTGAAGATACTATATTCTCAAGATATGTGTTTATTGCCTCTATCTATCCATCCAACCATCTATCAGCTTTATCTACCTCTTCTAAGAATGAGTGTGTGTGTGTGTCTGTGTGATAATGGGGTTTTAGAAATAGATCAATTTTAATTTTTTTCTGACTAATGTGAAATAATTTTCTAAAGAATAAGAAAAGTTTAATGGACAGAATTAGTGACAAATGCTTAAAATGTGGAACTCAAATGCAAATATGGGTGAGACAAAATGATTGGAAGAAGTGTATTTGAAATGACAACATCTCATCATTCCATGAGAACATGTGACAGATATTCTAAATCCAAGCAGCATCAGATATTGCCCTAAGGAAAATAAAGGAGGAAATACTAATTGTTTATTCAATAATTTTTCCTTTTTGAATGAATATGAGCATTTCTCAGTTTATATTTTTGGGAAATTCAGGTGATTTCACTCCCCTTAAACTCAAGTCAATTCTCCCAGTTTATTGGTTTATTGAAAACATTTCAACGGACATGAATCCCTTCATTTTACCACAAATCAACGGACACCCATACTCACAGCACAGTCCTCCTACAAAAGAAAAGAATGCTTAGGCCATTAGGTTTATGAATATACAAATGGAACACATCTACACATTTCATATAACCGTGAAAATTGGTTTTACATGGAAATGAAGTCAATTAAAAAGTATCCCAATTCAAAAAAATTAGAAGGATGTGTGAAAATGATATATATATATAAATGCATATATATGCAAAGAAGAATCCAATTAAAAAGGAATATAATAGGAAAACAATAAATCTTTCAGACTTTTCATATATAATGTTTGGAATAATTCAAATGCAGTAAAGGAAATGACAATAAAATAAATGTAATATGTAAGGTCAGAAAGGGATTTAAAAGAAGAAGCACAAATATTTTATGAATAACAGTATGTTCTGTACCATTAGTTTTGAAGGAATTTTTTAAAAAGTGTAACTACAAATAAATATGGATGCACCAATTGCCTGAGAGGATGTGGAATATTAAAATACTGATATATTGTTGGAGTGTGTGTATAAGTTGACACGACTTCTTTGGAAAATCATTTGACATTGTGTCAGTCAGCTGAAACAAGACTAACTTGCACTAATCAAAAATCTTAAGTATTGATGCTGAGAGCAATGAAGATTATTTTCCAGTAATGACACTTGCCCCTTGTGTTTAGGCTGCAGCTTTGACATTCACAATCCATATTCTATGCCTAGGTTATTGGAGAGCCTCTACATGGGATGTTGCAGGCTTTGTGGCAGAATAAATCATAATTTTGAAAGGTATACCAGTATGTTAGCTTTTAAATCCACATCTTTTAATTCTGCTTTCACTATCTTGGCCAAAGAACTTCAAGAGGTCAAGCCTGGACTTAATGATTTGGAACATTATAATCCTCTCCTAAAAGGGACATTGCAGAGAAAGCCATCTCACTACTCAGAAAGCAATCAGTTCTTTTGAATCTTAGTGAAAACTAGGAATAATTTATTACAATTCAGGATAGTGATTTTTACTTATAAGCCAGAAGGAAATATTTATGGAATTAAAAAGGAACATGATAAATCTTTAGGATTCTGTTTTTGTTTGTTTTGCATTAGGAATATTTTTATGATTATGAGTTAGAGTCTAAATTTGTTTTGGAAAATTATATTTCTTTCTGATTAGCAATATATTAGCCAGTACACTCTGCCAAATAGAGTTTAAATTTAGTTTTAAACTTGACTCAACAATGGGATCAAATACCATTGTTTTATTCATTTCCTGGGGTTATTGTAAAAAACAAACAAACCGGGAATTAAAATTGCATTCTATTTCTTAAATATATTTATTCTAATTTCACAAATATTTGTTCAATATGTGTTCAAATTTCCCTCATTTAGTCAAATAATAATTGAGAACTCTATCACTTAATTCTCCTCTTATATGGGTACACAAGTGCAATGTATATATATATATCATTGGGTATTTTGTTCTTCTAAATAATTCTGTCTAATAAAGTATTAATAGCCAATATTAAATGAATAAAACACATTCAGCCAAGTCTTATTCCATGTAGCATTAACTATGCTTTTAAAGTAAAACAATCCAGTTTTAAAAGTCCACATCTAAGATCAATCATATCCATGCATTTACCTTAAATAATTTCAAATCTTAAGGAAAAACATACATATTTTTTAAATTTAGGCAATTATGGCAGATTAAATTCCATATCTCAAAAAAACCTTTTTCTTAATGTTAATTTATTCATGTGGCTGGGAATCCATTGTTAATAGGACCATTCAAAGATGCCTTTTTTAGTTGAGGTGTGTAGACTGAGTTAAGATGGAGCTTATCTTGTTACTAGAGACCCTAAAAGAGAGAAAGCCACAGGAAGATCCTTAAGCAGGAAGTCTCCTGGAACAGGGTAGAGAAAGGGGAGGATATTGACATGAGACTGGAAAGCCAGGGAACCACAAGGACTGCCAACCCATCAGTACTCTACAGACACCTGGAAGAAGCAACCTCCCATTTCTGAAAGCATTAGACAGTAAATCCCCATTGTTAAGACAACCCACTCTGTGGTATTTGTCATGGCAACTGGTAACTTAAGACACCATCATTTTCCCTAATAAAATTGTTTGATTCATTTAAATGTGTCTGTTGTCAGTGCAGTAAAAATCAGAGTCGCATGCAAAAGAATAAAACACAGTATATGACAGAGGTCATGTGTGGTAGATCTATGACAATAATATGTACTTTTGAGTAAATTGGGCTTGGACAGTTGGACAATCATATTGGATAAAATGAAATTTCACACCTACTTCTCAACCCACATACTCATCACCTTGTAGAGAAAAATATATGAAAGTCAAAACTATAATTAATTTAGGCACTAACAAAAGAAAACGTCTTGAAGTTATCATGGTAGATAAAGATTTCTTAGACAAGAATAAATTTTTAAAAATACTATTATTAACAATCCATTAATTCACTAGAGGATTTTGTGTTTCTTGCTCTGAACAATTATGAACTCTAAATTTCCTAACATCTAGCAGCATGTGTGGTATAATGTTTATATTCTGGGACACAAAGATCAACTAAACCAGAGGCCATGACTATAATATGTTAATGTAGGGAAGAAATGGAGAATAAGGACTTAAGGAGGAGTTCAAATGCTCTGGAGTTCTTAGCAGTGTATCTTCATTCCTTTGTTAGAGGGATACATGAAAATAAAAATGAGCAATGATTTCTTTTCCCAAGGAAAAGCAAGGCTGATGACCAGGCTGGAAGAAATTATTTTCAAATGAAATATGATATAGTCCTCAATTTTTAAAATATTAAAATATCTGGATAAATTTCAGATATTGGAGGAATATGAACACATTTCAGATTGTTCTAGGATTATTAGTCTAGGATGGCTTGAGTCTCCTGATATTCATGCTCTACATGTTTCTCTATTGAACAAGAGATACTGAGCCATAATGAACCTATTGTGTCCATTTTACCAAATGAAGGATGAAAGCTGGAGTTAAATGAGCATAACTTCCTAAATGCTAAAAGATTTTTTAGTTATGGAATCTAATATAAAAATACAACCTTTATAGCAATCATGGTATGCAATTATGAGATATAAATAAACAAGATAACATATTCTTTAGGAATCACAATGCTAACTCAGGCTCACTCTTAAAATATTAGGATAGAGATAATTATTTAGGAAGAATATATCGCTTAATATTTATAATTACGAAAATAGTAGTAATCTATTTCAAAACAACAGGGGATATATATATATATTTATTGTGCATTGTCAAAATAGTATTACAATGTGAAAAATTGTATTTTCTAAGAAATTTTACTGACTTAATGTCTTAGTTTAACTTGCCCTAATGTGCAACCAAAAAAAGGACCTTTACACCGTTGATTTACTTGAGGAAGTTATTCTTCAGAATATGGGTCAGAACTGACAGAAGTGAAACAGTACAATAATACAAAAGGGAATATCATCCAAGGATGATTAATTGATCTGATTATTACTGTGGGGAGCAGAAGCAAGCCAAAATACCAAAATAAATAAAGAAATTGTTTTCCATGAAAATACGTAAAAATTTAGAAGGAAATTAGAAGTAAACTTAAATTGAGAATAAATATAATCAAAGTTAGAAGAATAAATTGAAACCAGGAAGTTAAATTTAAAAGAATAAATTGAAACCAGGAAGTTAAATTTAAAAGAATCACATTTAAATTTATAACAATTTGGAAGTGGATTTGGTTTATTAATTGATTTGTTTAAATTTAGAAATAAATTTATTTAAAGCTTAAAATATGAAAATTAAAAATTTGAGGATAAAAGGAAAGGTGATTTTCATAATATTGCTGTTTCTGGAAATGTGGCCATTATACAGGTTTTTATTTTTATTTTTAATTATCAGCTTACACTCTGTAAGAACTGTTGTGCTATTTACCATCCAATATCACTACTCTTAAAATAGTCATTATGTAATACATGATTAACATCTGCTAAAAGTATATTATGCTCATAAATTATCTCAAAGGCTGTTCTGAATGTAATATTTCATAGACCACAGTAATGGAACTGACATTATTATAAAACTTTATGCTCTCTGAACTTATGAAAATACTCTTAACAATATAAACAACTGAAGGGAAAAAATCTCAAATTTAGAACATTCATTTTCATTTTAACTGCTGCAAGAATAAAATCATTTGAAAAACATCTCAGCAATTGAAATAAAATGTGTCAATTTGAAACTATCATAAATTGTTCCTAGTAAGAGGGATATGGGTGTCGGTGAAAATAAATTGGAATTGAACAATATTCTCCAAACTTGGGTCATGTTGATATGAGCTAAACCTTTGAAGATTACCACTAAACTGGAAATGAAAAGATATCCTAAAACTTCAGATGCATTTACTATTGTAAAATGTGGAATCCTATGTAGCAGTAAAAATGGAATCAGAGATACATAATACTTTTGAAATAGATGAGTACATACAAATAACTTGATATGTTATGGTAGATAACAGGGTCATCAACATTTTAGATATTTACATGTTTGAGGCCATTATTATACCAAACATTTTGACAAGGGCCACTTTCATGACCCTATTTCTCAGGCTGTAAATGGCAGGATTCAGGGTGGGAGGTAAAAGCGAGTATAACACAGACATAAAAAGATTCAGTGATGGTGGGGATTTTGAAGTGGAACCTAAGAACACAATAAATCCAGAAAATAGGAACAAGGTCACCACAGTGAGGTGGGGCATGCAGATGGAGAAACTTTTAAACCTGCCTTGAGCAGACGGAATCCTAAGAATAGTGGAGAAAATGTGAACATAGGAAACAATCATTAAAATGAAACATATAAAGTCAAAACAGCAGCTAGCAATAATAAATGCATATTCTAAATTGTTTTCTCCATAACAGGAAAGTTTAAGCAGTGGTGGAATATCACAGAAGAACTGATTCGCTATGTTGGACCCACAGAAACTGACAGATAATGTGCCTGCTACATGAGTGGTGCCATAGACACAGCCACTGAGCCATGATGCTCTTACCATGTGCACACAGGCACCTCTGTGCATGATACCCTCATAGTGCAGAGGATGGCAGATGGCAGCATAGCGGTCATAGAACATCACTATAAGCAGGGCAAGCTCTGTGCTAGCCAAAAACATAACAAGGAAAACCTGTGTTGCACATCCTTGGAAGGAGATGGAATGACTGTTGGTCAGTAAGATCATGATGGATTTTGGAACAGTGACAGTGATATAGCAGATATCAATCAAGGACAAATTCTTCAGGAAGAAATACATGGGGACTTGGAGTTTCTGGTCAATGGTAGTGAGAGTGATAATGAGCAGATTGCCTATCACTGCTGCCAGATAAATGATGACAAAGACTGTGGCATACAATCTTTGTAGCAACCAGTCATCAGGGAATCCCATGAGCAAGAATTCTGTTATGAGGGTCATGTTGGGAAATTTCTCAGGCATGCTGATTCTTACCTGTGGAACAAAAAGAAAAGTGATAATTTCCTCATTCGATTACATCCTCATTCATCTTTTTGTTGGATCTACCAAGGGTTCTTTGCTACTGTGAGGAACATATTCAAGGACATCACTGTCGCTCCCTATTCACCCCTGGTCAAATCACATGTTGTTTACTATAAATTATTTATGCCTGCCAAGTAAAAAAAATGTTAAGATAGTCATTAAGAATAGATTAGAATAATTTACCATATAGTTGTCTGCAATTAATGCATGATATAAAAAGAGATTACTTTACCAGTATGTAAATGAGGGTTTCCTCTCTCTTTGATGGAATGGAGAGAATTGGTGGAAATATTTGTTAGAATAAGAGGAGTTATTTTTTATGATATCTGAATTTGTTGTAGTTTCCTATGACTTGTTTTATTGATACATTTGTAAAAGCAGTATTAAGACTTCCAGCTATCATTTATTTTTCCTTTTTTACTCTGTCATATGATAGGAAATTGGAGTTGGCTGGAGAGGGGAGCTGACTTAAAGGTTCTTTTTACAACCCTTTTTTGAGAGAATGATATGGCCTATGACAATTAAATACATGTTATACATATTAAAGCTCATAACTTATTCATTGACATTTTTAAAGAGACTTCAAATAATCAGATCATTTGTTACCTGACTTTGAAGACTCAATAGAGTGGTAGTTACATCACAAATTGTACTTGCTCTGATTTGATTGTTCATAAACAAATTGACTTGAAAATAATTTTCTTCCTTAAGTGCCATGGATCTAAAATCAAACACAATAAAATAAGCAGTGTCTTTTTTTCTGGGAAAATTGTGGAATTAATTAGGTGAAATAAGTTTACTTACTTAGACATATGAAGAGAACTCATTTGAACAGGTTAATAGGAAAGCTTACAGTGGGCCTATAGGTTTCAGGAAATTTGCTTACCTAAGAAAAACACCATCTCTCTAATTTCAGAGGTGCTTTCCTAAAATTGCTGTGGAACATAAAGCCAGCAAGGAGGCAGATAAAGGTCATGTTCCCAAACAGTAAAAAAGCCTTATAGAGATGGTCATTTGTCTAACTTGATGAATATTTCTGCTATTCTTCTGGCTGGCTGTTACAACTTTGCCAAGTTATGGTCTTCACTTCACTGGCCAGCAGAGGTTGACAGGATATTTATGGGTCTTGAAATTTGTGTCAGGTTACAATTTATATAATTAAATGAGAGTTAATTAAGTGTACAGGCCAAGAGTGCTGAAGGAGAATTCATTTCATTAAAACTTATTTCATCACAGACACTGAAGTTTTGAAGTTTGAATAATTAGATCTAATTTGTCTACCCAGTGTGCTGCTATAAGACCTATCTCATCAACAGCAGAAATAATTTATTGAATCTCTTCTTGAAACAGATTATTGTGAAATTTTACATTTATCAGGAAATAGAACAAATTAAATTCATGAATTTTTATCTGGGATAAAACTGGCAAGTTATGTGATATGTTTAGTGCTACTTTTAATTTTTAATCAAAAAAATATATAATTGTTTCCATCATAAAAATGTAGAAACCAAAAAAAAACCAAAAATGTAGAAACTTAAATTTCTTCTTTTGGTCCCCAAGCCAATTTTCCTTCTCAGGGGTAAATTATTAAATGTATTGACTTTATATAATTTTTCTATGAATTAGTGACATATAGATGCAGAAGACATATTTTGACATAATTATGGTCTTGCCATGCTCTATTTTACCTGATTATTTTTCACTTAACATATTTCTATAAAAGATTCTAAAATTGTTACAATACACTTAATCAATACTTTTTAATCTTTGCATAAATTTAAGAATATACACTTACATTTTCAAATCTCTTTTTATAGATTTAATATTATCAAATTGTGAATAAAATTATTAGATGTTTATTTACCTCATATATGCAAAGAATTTCTAAAATAAAATTTTCTCCTGGTAATTAATTAATAAAATAGATTTGAAATTTTCATAAATGCCAAAAGTTAGTCTTCCAAAAATTCATGACAAATTTGTATTCTTACCAAAACCATTCCATTTACACACATTCATGCTTGTAGAGATATTTTTTTTATTTATAATTTTTTTATTTAACCTCATGGGAATAACAATCTCATTTTGGATGCAATGTGAAGCCACATTATTCCTTGTGATTCAGAGGATTGCCTTACAATATATAGAAATTAAACTTATTTGACAATATCAAGACATGGAAATAAAGCTGTATTGGAGTTAAAAATGACATGAAATGTAAGATGAATGCAAAGAAAGAAATGAAGATAATCAGAAATGATAAATGAGAAGATTTATATGAGAAATTCTATAAATATATATTTGCTCTACTTTCTTCTTATAGATTTTCTAAAATACATATGCTTACATAAACTAATAATTGTAACAACATATTTTGGAATGAGTAACATTGGTTTGTGTAATCTGTAAAACAATAATAGTGCAATGAAAAGGGGAACATGGATCTACATGGAAACGAATTTTTCAAGTTTCGTTGAAAATAATTGAGTATAATTTAAAGTAATTATTATAATTTAAAACATATTGTCAATCCATTTATATTAAAATGAAGATATCACACATACTCATGGATAAGAATACTCATTATTGCTAATTTGTCAGTTTTTCTAAACCTGGTCTACAAATTTAGTACAATTTCCACAAAAATGCCCACACGTTTTTTTGACAAAAGTTCCTTTTCATTTCATTGTTTAAAAAAACACAACAAGCAATAGAATTTACTTCCTCAATCTGATAATAGTCATATACAAGAACACACAGAATCAAAATTTGTGGTGAAAGACAATGCTTTTCTTCTAAAGTCAGCAACAAAAGAAGGATTTCCAGTCTAGCCACTTGTATTCAAAATTTTACTGAAGGCTCTATCAAAGGAAATTAGGAAAGTAAAAGAAATGAAGACTACATCAAAGAGGAAGAATTAAAACAACCTCTATTCACAGGCCATGCAAATTTATATACAGAAAATTCTAAGGATCCCTAAATAAAATATTAAATATAATAAATATGTTTAACAAGGCTACAGAATACATTGATATACAAAAATCAAATATATTTACATGCTGCATCATGAACAAACAAAAATGAAATAGATTTTCTTGATAATCAGCTTTGATGAATGAAAAGTTTTTATTTATATATTTATTTATTTTAAAGAAACTTCAGATTATATAAATGTTACGTAAAAAATATAGGGGATTCCCATATGTCCAATTTCCTCCCCTTCCCATACTTTCCTACATTAACAATATCCTTCATTATTGTGGTATATTTGTTAAAATTGATCAATATATATTGAAGCATTGCCACGAACTGTGGATTATACTTTATAGTTTACACTGTGTCTCACACAATTTTGTAACTTACGACAAACTATGTAATGACCTGTATCATTCATTGCAATGTCATGCAGAACATTTCCAATGTCCTGAACACGTCCCCATGTTACACCTATTTTTCTCTGTCCCTCGCCTCAGAACCTCTGGTGGACACTGCTTCCATATCACTGATAAAAGTTATTCCATTGCTAAAATAACAATAAGTCCATAGTAGAATAATCGTAAGTCTACTTTAGTCCATTGTTCATTTCCAAATATTGAGGATTTGGAGATGGTGATGCCCATTCTACCTCTAATTGAGAGGGGGCTTAGTTTACATGGGCAAGATCGATGAGACTATCTTGCTTGCAGTTGCAAACTCTCTGTTCCTTGCGATGGGCATTATCCATCATCATCACCTTGTTAAATATATTGGGTGAATCCAATGAAATAGAGAGTAGATTTGGCAACTCTGCTGAGATTCAGGACCTAAATGTCACATGGACAAACCAAAGATTTAAGTGTTTTGGACATACACTTATCAAGTATAGTACTAACTATAGGTTCAAGTAAATGGGCCAGAAGAGCCATGTGTAGGGAAACCACAAATGAGTCCAACTCTGTCACACTGGAAAGCATAAATACCAAGGTAAGGCCTATTGGCAGGTTACAATACTCCTGAGCTGTCTGCCATGCCTATAGTGTTGGGATATCTCTAGAGCCCTCAAGAGCCTGGGTATTTGAAGCAATATTTACTATGGCAGTCAGTGAGATCCTGCTGAGATGCACGTAAGTGTAACTGCTGGAATGGCCTCCCAACTCACTTTTAAATCTCTGAGCCATAAGAACTCATTTGTATTTACCATTTTCACCTTTGGGTCAAGGTCTTTTTCCTGGTGCATTGCTAGTTGGCACTTGGTAACAATCCTTCCGTGCCAGGAAGGCTCATCCCTGGGAGTCACGTCACATGCTGAGGGGAGGTAGTACATTTATGTGCTGGGTTTGGCTTAGAAAAAGGCCACATTTAAGCAATAAGGAGGCCCTCAGGAAGTAACTCTTAGGCAATATATAATACTAGGCTAAGTTTCAATTTCAAAAGAAATAGTTCATAAGCACAATCATCAATATGAAGGGCCTGGCACAATGGTCGGTCCTTCTTCATTAGGTACCACTCCTGTACTCCAGGGATTTTTGCTGTCCCATTAAAGAATGCAGCAGAACTCCCCAGAATGGGAATTGGATATTCCTTTGATTATTGTGTGGATCTCCACCCACTGTGACAATACCTCATGAACATTTGAACACATTCATATGCCTTAGAGGCATGCCCCAGATGAACCCCCTCCTATGCATTCCCCATCACTTTCACGCTGCACCAATGATCCTCCCCTGCCACAATTGTGACCCTTCAGTGATCCAAAACCTCTGCAAAGATGAGGCCAAGAAAATAGACAAATAATAATAAGAAAATGAAATATTAATGATAGTTTTAAAAATAACAGAAAATACTAAAAAAAAATTTAAATAAAAAATGTAAACAAATTAAATAAAAAAACCTTTTTAGACAATATGTCATTTATTGCTATAAAATCTGTTGTCTTGTATCTACAGTGAGATTTTCTTCTGTATATTTCCTCAGTGTCTTTTCTTTTTCATTTTAATGTCAAAGAAGCTTTAAGTTACAGAAAATTCACATCGAGAATATAGGTGATTCCCATATATTCAATGAACCCCCTTTTCCCTTCTCCCCTCTTAATAACATTTAAATATGGATGGTACATTTGTTATAATTGATGTACAAATACTGAAGCATTGCTACTGACTATGATAAATGGTTTACATCATGATTTACATTTTGGGCCATACACTTTTATAAATTTTGACAAAATTAAAATGGACTGTATACAGTATTATGAGCCCATGCAGAACAATTCTAATGCCCTAAAATTGCCCTATGTTCTATCTATTCTAATCTTCCCTACCCCTCCCCTAGTGACCTATGGAAATGGCTAAGTTTCACTTTTTGAAGAATAAGATTCAAATTTACTTGCAATAATATTGAATGCTTAATATATTGGTCTGTTTTCTTTCATTAGGCACTGCTTCTGTTCTCAGGAAACTCTTTCACCTGTATTTGAGAACAGAGAAGGACATCCAGGATAGGAATTAAATATTTTCTTGTTTATTTTGTGGGTCTCCAACCACTGATAGAACACACTATGACAAGATGAACACTTACATAATCCATAAAAGCTTGCCTGTGGTACACCCTGTCCTGTATGTATTCCCCCATATCCAACAACCTACATCAGTAATCCTCCCCTGCCATATTTGCCAAAAGAACATTTCCAATATTGCAGGTTTAGCCACAGACCTACAAACTCACAGAGTTCACCTGCTCCTGTCCCCAACACTCCCCACAGTTCCATGGATAGTCCAACCCAACCCCTTTACCCTACCTCCCTCACTGACCAACAACACTGAACCCAATAGCATGACTGTACCACTGTCATGCCTATCCACTGCACAGCTACACCTTTCCACCTTATCATAGATTTTGCCCATATGGGCTTTGGCTCAAAACCCTCTACTCCTTTTCTCTTTCTGGGAACATATCTTCCAGACTGTAGCTCTGTATGCTTAATTCATATAAGTGAGGTCATGTAATATTTGTCTTTCAGTGCCTGGCTTACTACACTCAACATAAGGTCTTCAAAACTCATCCATGTTAACACATATTTTATTACTACATTTCTTCTTACAATTGAGTAATATTCCATTGTGTGTATATACCACAAGTTGCTTATCCATTCATCTGTTGATGGACATTTGAGTTGCTTCCAACTTTTGGCAATGGTGAATAATGCCAGAATGAATGTTGGTGTGCATATATCTGTTCATGACCTTGCTTTCATTCTTCTGGATATATACTTAGCAGTGGGATTGCTGGATCATATGGTAGGTCTATAATTAGCTTCCTGAAGAATTACCAGAGTGTCCTCCACAATGACTGGATTATTCTATAATCCCACCAGTAGTGGATAAGTGTTCTCTTTACTTTACATCCTCTCTTGCACATGTAGTTCCCTGTCTTTTAATAGCCACCAATCTAATCAGTGTAGGATGATATTTCATTGTAGTTTTGATATGCATTTCCCTAATAGCTAGTTATAGTGATGTAGAGCATCTTATCATGTGCTTTTTAGCCATTTGTATTTTTTCTTTGCAGAAGTGGCTATTCAAATCACTTGCCCATTTTTTAAAAATGGGTTGTCTTTTTCTTTTGAAATGTAGGATTTCTTAATATATGCAGGATATTAGGCCCTATCAGATAGATGGTTATCAAATATTTTCTCCCATTGAGTAGGCTGCCTTTTCCTTTTTCTTTACAAAATCCTTTGAACTGCAAAAGTTTTTAATTTTATGCACATCCCATTTATCTATTTTTCATTTGTTTCTCAGGCTTTGTGTGCAAATTTTATGAAACTTTGGTACTAAAGATCTTATAGAAGCTATCCTAAATTACCTTCCAGGAGATTTATGGTCTTGGCTTTTATGTTTAGATCTTTGTTCCAACTTGAGTTAATTTTTATATAGGCTGTGTGAAGGTTATCCTCTCCTATTTTTTGGATGTCAATGGCCAGTTCTCTGAGCACAATTTCTTGAATAGGCCATTCTCTCCCAGTTGAGTGGGCTTGCTGGTCTTGTTGAAAATGAGTTGACCACATATGCAAATAACTATATCAGAACTCTCAGTTCTTTTCCACTTGTCAGTATGTCTATCCTTGTGCCAATACCATGCTATTTTGACTACTGTAGCTTTGTAATATGTTTTATTTATTTATTTATTTTTATTTTTTTAAATGACATGACCAAGGTCTCTTTATTAATGAAAAATTAAGAAGGAGAAATGATTAATCATATGATATTCATATCCCATAAAACGAAACCTTATATTCTTTTTATTGACTTTTATCATTGGCATAGAACTTTCTTTGCTCTTGCTAAAAGATATTACAATATTAATGTTAACTATAGCCCACAAGTTACATTTGGTATATGCTCCCTTTATATGACCATTTTCTTAACATCTTGTAGAAGAACATTCCTGTATTTATATTATTAAACTAAAACCTTGTCTACTGCCAAAATCACTGTTATTCAGTGCCTTGGAATTGCATTTACTTTTTTTTTTTTTAATTATTTATTTTTTATTGTGGGTAAAAATCAAAATTTTCACAATACATACCAATATTTGTAAAATAATATATAAATATATATGCATATATGTGAATTTGCTTACAAAAATGTTATTTATATATATATAAATATATTTTAAGAGGTGCTTATATTATCTAAAATATTACATGGAACCCACCGGGATTCCCATGTTGCCCACCTCCCACACCTCCCACCACAACCCACACAAACATCTCCCACAAGTGTGGCCTACCACCCTCAATGGACTTACACATCCTGGGGCCTTGCCACCAACCATAGATCACAGTTCACATCATAGACCACACTCTCTCCCACACAGTTCTGAGTGGTGTGTGCTGATTTAAAATGGCCTACATCCATTGCCACAATGGTACTCAGGACAACCTCCAAATTCTAAAGAAGCCCCTGTATTTCAACTACTTGTCCCCTTCCTGCCCCCAAAGTGTCAAGTGGCCACTGGCTCCACCTCATTGTTATAATTTCTTCCATGGCTAGAATCACCATATTTGTACAACAGAATATCATCAAGACCACTCTAGTCCATATTTCTTCCCCCAATCCTGAGGGGACTGGTATGGTGATGTCCACTCCACCTCCAAGTGAGAGGGGACTTATATCCCATGGATATGGTGGGTGGGATACTCCTGCCTGCAGTTGCAGGCCCTCTCCATTCCCTGGGCTGGCCGTTGCCCATCATTGTCTCCTCACCAGGTGACTTGGATGAGTCCATTGAGCTGTAGGGTAGGAGTTGCAGCTCCACCGAGATTCCACGCACACCTGGCACATAGGTAGACCAGAGGCTCCAGTCTCTGGAAGTATACCTAAAAACTTCAGCATCACATATAGGTTTGAATAGAAGGGACTGATGGACTATGTGCAGGGAGGACTTATTTGAGTCCAATTCTGTCACTCCCAGGAGCACAGATTCCAAAATAGAGCCCACTGATAAGGCGTCAATATCTGGGGCTATCCCCCCTTATATAGGACCTGTGTGTCTCCAGAGCTCTCAGGAGCCTCTCTGTGTGGGGTGATATGCACTTTGACGTTCTATGAGCTCCTACTGAAGTGTGCGTAAGAGTTGCCTCAGGGATGACCTCCTGACTCTCTTTGAAGTCTCTTAGCAACTTGAACTCATTTGTCTTTAACTTTTCCCCCTTTAATTCAAGGTCTTTTTCCAGTTGTCTTGCCAGTTGGCACGTGGTATTAACCCCTGTTGCCAGGGAGGCTCATCCCCGGGAGTCATGTCCCACGTTGGGGGGAAGGTAATGCATTCATATGCTGAGTTTGGCTTAGAGAAAGGCCACTTTTGAGCAACAAGGAGGCTTTCAGGTGGGAACCCTTAGGCAACCCACAACAGCAAGCTAAGTCTCAGTTACAAGAGCAAAGACTCACAAGGGTAGTCATCAATAAAAAGAACTCATCAGTGAGTCATCCTCTTTTGACAGACACTGTCCCTGCACTCAGAGGACGATTGCTGCTCCCCTGGAGACTGTGGCAGAGCTCTCCAGGCTAGGAATTCAGATTCCCTCATTTATTTTGTGATTGTCCACCCATCATTTCCATGCCCCATCTTTTGATCTTTTGAACAATTTTGTATATCTTTCATGTATATTCGGATGTACTAACTCCCATGAATCCCCCCTCCCAGACAATCCCCACCAATAATCCCTTGCAGTACCCATTGTAACCCTTCTGTTATCCGAATCCTCCATGATCATGTAGTCTATAAAATAATCAAATACACTTAATAGGAAAAACAAACAACAATGATAAGCTTACATGCAAGAGACAAAAATAAGGAAACTCAGGAAAAAAAAACAAATAAACAAACAATCAAACAAAAAAACAAAACATAACAAAATATAATTAGCAGATTGGGACCTTCAAAAAAATGGGGAAAAAAGCAAAAGAAATGCCTTTAATATATATATATATATATATATCTTTTTTCCTTTTATCAGTGTGTTATCGGATGTCCGGTGTGCCGTGACACCTTCCCCCTCTCAATCCCCATTGTGTCCCAAATTTTCATTTAATTTTCAAAGAAGTTTTAGGTCACAGCAAAGTTACATGCAGAGTACCGGACACTCCCAGATACCAAACCCGCCCCGTTCCCCACCCCATATTAACCCCCCCCTTTTTTTTTCAGATCTTAGCATTGTTATAACTGTTATACAGATAGCAAAATATAGAAACTAAACACTGTCAATGATTTACAGTATTGTTTACTATTTAGATGATACAGTTTAATAATTTTGATGATATTTACCATGTCCTGTGTCCATTACTGTAGGGTAATGAAATACCTTTCCTATGACCACCAAACACCCCATTAGATCTTGACTGTTCCCTTCCCCTCAGCCCCCCAGGGCACATGACACCACCCTGTCCCGAACCATGGAATGTCGAGATTCACAGTTACATGCCTTGGGAATTTGAACCTGCCCTTCCTAATCCACCCACCTGCCAAGGCTGTACCACCAAACCCAGGAACACCACCACCCATCTGCCCCATCCCCCAGCATGCAACCACACTCTATCCCTTTACCATAGATTATGGCCATGTGGGTGATGGCTCAAAGCCTGCCCTTCTCTTACTATCCCTTGTTAACCTATCTTTCATGCAATGATTCTCAGAGACTGCTCACTTTCCTCAGTTCAGATCAGTGAGGTCATATACTGTTCATCCTTCAGTGCCTGGCTTGCTTCACTCAACATAAGGTCTTCAAAATTCATCTATGTTATTCCATGTGTTGGCACTTTATTCCTTCATACAGCTGAGTAATATAACATTGTATGTATGTACCATATTTTGCTTATCCATTCTTCTGTTGATGGGTACGGGGGCTGATTCCAACTTTTGGCAATGGTGAACAATGCCACTATGAACACTGGTGTGCATATATCTGTTTGTGTCTTTGCTTTCAGTTCTTCTGGGTATATACCCAGCAGTGGAATGGCTGGATCATATGGAAGATCTATTGTTAGTTTTCTGAGGAACCACCAAACTGTCCTCCACAGTGGCTGGACCATACTGCAGACCCACCAGCAGTGGATGAGGGTTTCTATTCCTCTGCATCCTCTCCAACATTTAGTGTCTCCTGTATTTTTAATAGGTGCATTCTGATGGGTGTAAGATGGTATCTCATTGTAATTTTGACTTGCATTTCCCTGATAGCAAGTGATGTTGAACATTTTTTTCATGTGCTTTTTAGCCATTTGTATTTCTTCCTTGGAGAAGTGTCTTTTCAGGTCACTTGCCCATTTTTTAAATGGGTTGTTTGTCCTTTTATTTTCAAGGTGTAGGATTTCTTTATATGTGCAGGATATTAGGCTCCTATCAGATATATGGTTGACAAATATTTTCTTCCATTGGGTAGGCTGCCTTTTTATTTTCTTAATAGCATCCTTTGAGGTGCAGAAGTTTTTAGTTTCGATGAGATCCCATTTATCTATTTTTTCTCTTGCTGCTCATGCTTTGGCTGTGAAGTTCATGAAACCATTTCCTATTAAAAGGTCCTGTAGATGCTTCCCTACATTATCTTCCAAGGTCTTTATGGTTTTGGCTCTTATATTTAGATCTTTGGTCCATCTTGAGTTGATTTTTGTATAAGGTGTGAGATGGTATTCTTCTCTCATTCTTTTGGATATGGATATCCAGTTCTCCAAGCACCCCTTGTTAAAGAGGCCATTCTCTCCCAACTGAGTGGGCTTTGTGGCCTTGTCAAATATCAGATAACTGTGTATATGAGGATCTATATTAGAACTTTCAATTCGGTTCCATTGGTCAGTAGGTCTATCCTTGTGCCAATACCACGCAGTTTTGATCACTGTAGCTTTGTAGTATGTTTTAAAGTCAGGCAGTGTGATACCTCTAACTTCATTTTTCTTTTTCAATATGTCTTTGGCAATTCAGGGCCACTTGCCTCTCCAAATATATTTTGTGGTTAGTTTTTCCAGTTCCTTAAAAAATACAGTGTTGACTTTTATTGGGATTGCATTAAATCTGTAGATTAGTTTGGGTAGGATAGACATCTTGATGATGTTTAGTCTTCTTGTCCATGAACAGGAAATATTTTTCCATTTAATTAAGTCTTCTTTGATTTCCTTTAACAGTGTTGTGTAGTTTTCTGTATATAAATCCTTTACATCTTTAGTTAAATTTATTCCTAGGTATTTGATTCTTTTCATTACTATTGTAAATGGTATTTTTCCCTGATTTCCTCCTCAGTTTGCTCCTTATTGGTGTACAGAAATGCTACTGATTTTTGAGCATTGATCTTATAGCCTGCAGCATTACTGAACTCCTTTATATGGTCTAGAATCCTTGTTGTAGATTTCTCAGGGCTTTCTATGTATAGGATCAAGTCATCTGCAAATAACGAAATTTTTACTTCTTCTTTTCCAATCTGGATGCCTTTTATGTCCTTTTCTTGTCTCAGTGCTTGGGCAAGTACTTCTAAGACAATGTTAAATAGGAGTGGTGATAGTGGGCATCCTTGTCTTGTTCCCGATCTCAGAGTTAAGGCTTTTAGGATTTCACCATGGAAAATGATGTTAGCTTTGGGTTTTTCATATATAATCTTTATCATATTCAGAAAGTTTCCATCTATTCCTATCTTTTGTAGTGTTTTTATGAGGAAAGAGTGCTATATTTTGTCAAATGCTTTTTCTGCATCTATAGAGATGATTATGTGAATTTTTTTTCAATCTGTTTATGTGTTGTTTTACATTGATTGATTTTCTTACATTGAACCATCCTTGCATACCCAGGATGAAACCTACTTGGCCATGGTGTATAATCCTTTTGATATGTTGTTGAATGCGATTAGCAAGTATTTTGTTAAGGATTTTAGCATTTAGGTTCATTAGAGAAATTGGTCTGTAATTTTCCTTTCTTGTGGTATCTTTATTTGGTTTTGGTATTAGGGTAATGTTGGCATCATAGAATGAGTTAGGCAATATACCTTCTACTTCTATTTTTTTGGAAGAGCTGAAGTAGAATTGGTGGAATATGTTGTTTTGTTTCTCTTTTTGTCTTTTCAGTTGTTCTTAAACTCTCCTCCAATTCTCTCTCCCTTGTTTTTTCCTTTCAACTTGTAGAGATTCCTTTAGTAGTTCTTGAAGTGCTGGTTTCTTATTGACATACTCTCTTAATTTCTGTTTATCTGTGAATATTTTGAACTCTCCATCATTTTTGAATACCAATGTTGCTGGATAGAGAATTCGCGGCTGGAAGTTTTTTTCTTTTAGTATTTTGACTGTGTCATACCACTGTCTTCTTGCCTCCATGGTTTCAGCTGAGAAATCAGCACTTAATCTTATTGTGCTTCCCTTGTATGTGATGGTTCTCTTTCCTCTTGCTGCCTTCAGTATTTTCTGTTTGTCTTGAGCATTGGACATTTTAACAAGTATATGTCTTGGAGTTGGCCTGTTGAGATTTATACTATTTAGGGTGCGCTGTGCTTCCTGGATCTGCACATCCATCTCTGTCAATAGAGTTGGGAAGTTTTCAGCCATTATTTCCTCCAACACTCCTTTTGTTCCCTTTCCCTTCTCTTCTCCTTCTGGGATGTCCATAATGTGTATGTTTGTGCGTTTTGTTTTATCGGTTAATTCCCTGAGTCCATGCTGGAATTTTTCTATCTTTTTGTCTATCTGTCTACAATCTCTTTGATTTCAGCTGTATTGTCTTCCATATCACTAATTCTTTCCTCTGGCTGTTCAAATCTGCTGTTATATGAGTCCAGCGTCTTTTCCATTTCTTGGCTTGTGCCACTGTTCACCATCATATCCATTACCTTTTTAGGCATGTTTGCTATTTCTTCAGTATGTTCTCCCAGTGTCTTCTTTAAATCCTTAATCTCTTCCTTCAGTTCTTTAAGTTATTCCATGATATTTGTTTGGATAGCTTTGATTTGTTGTTCGATGTTCTGCATCGCTTCTTGGTTTTTATTTTGTGCATTGGACTGGTCCATGTTTTCCTGTTTCTCAGAGTCATTTGTATTTTTTTGTTGCCTCTGGTCATCATATTATCTTGATGGGTTTGTTCAGTTGATTAGCTATTGTCTATGTTCTACAGTTTTATTTAGCTGGTAGCTCTGCGTGTGAGTTAATTTTTCTCTTTGGCAGTTTTTCTTCTTATTTTATTTCCTTACTTCTTTCTATGTTCCCTTGAATGCAAAAGATTAGGGCCAGAGGAATCAAAAGATGTAAGGAAGGCAGAAGGATAATAGCAATATTGCTACAAGTTAGAAGAGGGCCAAAATGAGACTTAATGAGATGAATATTTAACTTGTGTAGACAGTGTAGAGTAATAGGAAAAAAAGTGGAGTGCCTACAATGGACTGGGAATGCAAATGGAGGAATATATATATAGTGATTTAAAAGGCTAGAATTATGAGAAGGGAGAGAAATAGTAAAGAAAGGGCTGAAAGTAAAAAGTTAACACTAATAAAAAAAAAAAGAAGAAAACATAATAGATGGAATAGAAATTGACACCCTTAAGATGTGGGCCTATGAAAAAATGTTGTATCTAAGAGCCACAACAGAAAGCAGTAGGCAGAAAGATGAAGGAAAGATAAGTGATAGTTTGTAATACAGAATCAATATAGACAGCGGGTGGGAAATTACTGAAAACAAAGCACAGCAAAGTAGCGACCAGCTAGCAGCACCTAATTAAAAAAAAATGAAAGAAAAAAAGAAAGTGGGGAGTAAAGAGGAAAGAAAAGCAAGAGACCAGAAAGTAACAGAAACCAAAGATCCACACAGGCAAGCAGTCAAACAGAACTAATGGAGTTCAATGATTCCCCTAGTGTCCACGTGGGTCCTCTCTGCCTACTTGAGTTTATCAATCAATTTCCCTGCAGGATTCTATATGCAGGTTCTGAAGCCACTTTTAGCTATTAAACTAAATTTAAAAGAATTTATTTTTCTTTTATTGAGGTGACCTTCTCACTTTTTATTTTTATTTTTATATTTTTTTAGCGAGATACAGGACCCAAAATAATTCCTCCTCTAGACCAACCCCCTTATGGAGGTGAGCCTGGGGAAATTAATCAAGCACATCCCACTTCCTGGACTCCCCAGAGTAGCTGTAGCTCTGATGTTAGTCAGTGCACAGTGCTAAAGACGGCCGACTCCGCCCCTTCTGGAGAGGAGCACCAGCCTCACCGGTTTGCTATGTAAATCAGTTTGACTGTGGACTGGCGTCTGCTCTAAGCCTGATGCTGCTTCAGGTTGGCTTATCTGCTCCCCAAAGCTATGGGGCGGTGCTGGCAGCCAGATTGATGTCGAAAAATAAAACAAAAAAATACCCTTCCCTGTCCTCCAACAGAACTCTCCCTCTTTTGGCGAATGTTCCTTCTTCCTGGCTCCGTGGCGGCCGGGGTCTTATCCCTGGGCAGCTAGTCAGCTTGTCCCTCCCTGACCAGAATCCCCCCACCCGTTCACTGGGTACCGATTAGCTCCGGCTGTTCTGTTCACACAAGGTCCAAGGGGCGCCAGGCAGCCAGATCTGCAGAAAATAAAAATTTCTCACCCTGCTCGTGGCTCCAAGTGGCCATTTTATTATTATTTTTTTCTCCCTAACTGCGGAGCTCAGCCGTCCATGCCAACCAACACCGGCAGGCTTAAAACTCACGAATCTCTACCGTTCCATCCACACCATTGATCCGCACAGATAGATGTCCCAAATTTCTCACTCCACGCATGCCCAGCACAGACCCCCAGGCAGGATCCCATCCACAATCCACCTTGCTCTCAGAGCTTGCAGTGTGTGCCCTCCTACACTAATGCCATCTAGGTAATATGTTTTAAAATCAGGTGTTGTGATTCCTCTAATTTCATTTTTCTTTTTCAATATGTCTTTGGCTATTCAGGGCCCCTTGTATTTCCAAATAAATTTCGTAGTTAGCTTTTTCAATTCAGTAAAAAATGGTGTGGTAATTTTAATGGGATTGCTTTAAATCCGTAAATCAGTTTGGGAAGGATAGACATCTTAATGATGTTTAGTCTCCCTGTACATGAACAGGGAATACTCTTCCATTTATTTAGGTCTTCTTTGATTTCTTTTAACAGTGTTATGTTATTTTCTGCATACAAGTCATTTATAACTTTAGTTATATTTATTCCTAGGTATTTATATCTTTTAGTTGCTACAGTAAATGTAATTTTTTTTCCTGATTTCTTCCTCAGATTGCTCATTATTTGTGTAAAGAAATGCTATTCATTTTTGTACATTGATCTTATATCCTGTGACTTTATTAAACTCATTTATAAGCTCTGGAATCTTTATTTTATATTTCTCAGGGCTTTCTAAGTCTAGAATCATGTCAACAGCAAATACTGAAATTTTTACTTCTTCCATTTCAATTTGGATGCTTTTTAAATCTTTTTCTTGCCAAAGTGCTCAAGCAAGTACTACTAACACAATATTGAATAAGAGTGGTGACAGTGGACATCCTTGTCTTTTTCCAGATCTTAGTGGGAAAGCTTTGAGCTTTTCACCATTGACTATGATGTTAGTTGTAGGTTTTCATATATGCCCTTTATTATGTTGGGGAAGTTTCCTTCTATTCTTATCTTTTGAAATTTTTAATCAGGAAAAGGTGCTCTATTTTGTCAAATCCTCTTCTGATTCAATAAAGATGAGCATGTGATGTTATTTCTTTGATCTGTTAGTGTGGTGTATTGCATTGACTGATTTTCTTAGGTTGAGCCATCTTTGCATACCAGGGATGAAACCCACTTGGTCATGGTGTATAATTCATTTGATGTGTTGTTGAATATGATTAGTGAGTACTTTGTTGAGAATTTTAGAATAGAAGTTCATTAGAGAGATTTGTCTATTGTTTTCCTTTCTTGTGGCATCTTTGTATGGTTTTGGTATTAGGGTGATTCTGTCGAGTTCATCAATTTCTTCTTTCTTCAATGTAGGAAACGTGTATTTCTAGAAATTTGTCCATTTCATCTTAGTTATCCATCTTGATGGCAAACGATTTTTCAAAGTATCTTCTTATCATACTCTTTATTTTGGTAGTATCAGTGTTAATATTTCTTTCATTTATTATTTTATTTATGTGCATCTTCTTGTTTTTTTCTTTGTTAGTCTAGCTAAAGATTTGGATATTTTATTAATCTTCTCAAAGTACTAGCTTTTGGTTTTGTTAGTTTTTTTCTAGTGCTTACTTATTTTCAATTTCATTTAGTTCTGCTCTAATCTTTGTTATTTCTTTCTTTCTATTTGCTTTGGTGTTAGTTTGTTGTTCTTTCTCTAATTCCTCCAGGTGTCAGTTAGGTCTTTGGTTTTAGCTCTTTCCTCTTGTCTGATATAGGCATTTACACCTATACATTTCCCTCTCAACAGTGCATTTGCTATATCCCATAGGTTTTGATATGTTTTGTTGTCATTTTCATTCATTTCAAGGTAGTTACTGATTTCTTTTGCATTTTCCTCCTTGACCTACCAATTATCTAAGAGTATGTTGTTTAGGTTTCATATCTTTGTTCCTAATCTGACTCTCTGCTCTTTGCTGATTTCCACCTTCATTCCATTGTCATCAGAGAAATTACTTTGTATCATTTCAATCTTTCTGATTTCATTGAGTGTTGTTCTGTGAAGTAGCATGTGTTATATCCTGTGGAATGATCCATGTGTGCTCAAGAAGAATGTATTTTTGCTGCATGTGGGTGTAATATTCTGTATATATATATATATATATATATATTAGGTCCAGATCCTCTAATGTATTATACAAGGTCTCTGTTTTTTATTGACCCTCTGTCAAAATGTTCTCTCTAATGGTGAAAATGTTGTATTAAAACCCCCACTATAATTTTAGAGGCCTCTATTTCTCCAGTTTGTTTTTCCAATGTTTGGCTCATGTATTTTGAAGCACCCTTGTTAAGTGCATAGATGTTTATGATTGTTCTTTCTTCTTGATAGATTACCCCTTTTATTAATATATAATGTCTTTGTTTCTTACAATAGTTTTGCACTTAAAGTATATTTTGTCAAGTATTAGTATAGCTACCCCTGCCCTTTTTGGTTATTGTTTGCAAGTAAATGTCTTTACAACCATTCACTTTCAATATCCTTGTGTGCCTGGGCCTAAGGTCAGTTTCTTGTAAACAACTTATAGATGAGTCATATTTCATTATTCCTTCTGCCAATTTGTGTCTCTTGATTCAATGTTATTACTGTCAAGGAATTATTAAATTAGCCATATTTTCTTAAGGTTTATGTCATGCTATTTTTATTTCTCTTTTTATCTTTTTAGATATTCCTACCAATAATCTTCTTTCCTACACTCACATCTAACCCTCTCTCTCTCTCTCATCATTCCCTTTCAACCTGTCAAACTACTTTTAGTATTTCTTGAAGGGCATGTTTCTTGTTGACAATCTCCCCTAAATTCTATTTATTTATCTGTAAATATTTTGAACTCTCCCTCATTTTTGAATGCCAGCTTTGATATTTAAAGAATTCTTGCTGGAAGTTTTTTTAAAGCACCTTAACAATGTCATACCACTGACTTCTTGCATCCATAGTTTCAGTTGAGAAATCAGCGTTTAATCTTATCGAGCTTCCCTTGTATGTGATGGATCTCTTAACTCTCGCTGCTTTCAGTATTCTCCATCTTGAGCATTGGTCAGTTTGACAAGTATGTGTCTTGGGGTGGCCTTTTGAGATTTATACTCTTTGGCATGTACTGTGCCTCCTGGACAGTTATGTTGATGTCCCTCAAGAGATTTGGGAAATTTTCAGGCATTATTTCCTCCAACACCCCTTTTGCTCCCTTTCCCTTCTATTCTCCCTCTGAAATGCCTATAATGCATATATTTGGGCGTTTTGTGTTGTCATTCAAATCCCCATGTCCCTGCAGATTTTTTTGGTCTTTTTTTCTCTATCTGTTCTACTATCTGTGTGATTTCACATATACTGTCTTTGACATCACTTATTCTTTCTTCTGCCTGTTCAAATCTGCTGTTATGAACTTTGAGTGTATTTTTTATTTCTTGCATTGTGCCATTCATCATCATCATATCTGTTATCTTTTTATGTATGTTTATAATTTCTTCTTTATCTTCCCCCAGTGACTTCTTAATAACATATATCTCTTCCTTCACTTCATTAAGTTGATTCATGATATTTGTTTTGGACATTCCTGATTAGTTGTTCCATGTTCTGCATCTCCTCCTGCTTTTAGTTTGTATGTTAGACTGGGCCATGCATTCCTGCTTCTTATTATGGCTTGTACTTTTTTGTTGGTGTCTAGGCACCTTTTTATCTGGATGTCCTTATTTGGTTGGTTACCTTCTCTTTCTACTCTAGGGTTTTATTTTTTTATTTTATGTGCGTATGTGGTAAGGTTCCTTTTAAACACTTGTTTCCTCTTATTCTATATCTTTGCAGTTTTCTGTTCTACCCTGAAAAAATATATTAGGACCCAGAGAAAAGGAAAGAGGTAATAGAAAAATAATAATAGTAATAATATTACTATTCATATTAAAAATAATAAATAGGTACAAGAGAAACTGTCCAGGAGCTAGGAAATAGGTAAGTCATACAAGTGAAAAACCGAAAAAGTACAAAAGAATAAGAATAAAAACCTTGGAATAGAAAAATGAAACAAGGAACAAAATAGATTTAAAAAATAGAATGATAAAAGGATGGAATGATTGCTGAGAAAGAGGAAAAGAAAAAGAAAAAAGGCCAATAAAAAAAGGCGGAATGAATGAAAAACAACAGAATACAGAAGATAGAAAAATAAAGGAAAGAAAAGAATTAAAGTAGGTAGAAAAAATAAGTAAAAGAAAGTAAACAAAGAAAAGGGAAAGACAACATACAAGAAGCAAAACTGCAACAACACACACACACACACAAAATAAAAACTGGAAAAAGTACCTTCCCTCTTTAGCCCCTAAGGAGCTTCTCAGGCTGCTAGCTCTCTTCAATCAATCACCCTTCAGTGTACTTTCTGCAGGTGATGTACCATGTTTTAGCAAATAAAATAAAGAAAAAAAAAAAGGAACTGATAAAAATATAAAAAATGACAGCTCTAAGAAAATCTATAATAAGTAAAAAATTTGCGTATATGTTCCCTGTCATATGGTATCAGCTGGGTGCTTGATAACCCAGTGGATCACTCTCTGGATTACTTCTCTAAGGAGACCCAGGAATTGAGCCAGGGACCTTGTATACACAAGGTAGGAATTCCTCAACTGAGCTACCCTAGCTCCATAGATTAAGTAAGCTTCAGATAACTTATGTGGCTCTATCTTCAGGTTAAGCTTGTAACTGTTTGCCAAGCCATGCTATTTTAGTGCCTGTCTCCACTTGTCTCTACTTCAGTTCCATTCTCTCCCAGGTTAGCTGTGTGTAATAGCCTGCCTGATTAGAAATCCTCTCTCTTCTCTCTTTGGCCATCTCAATGCCAATTGGTCAGGGATGCTCTGAAATTCAAAGGGGGCTCAGTGGGCCAAACTCACCAAATATAAACCACTCTCTACCCTCCACCAGGCGCCTCTTCTTCCTGGGGAATGATACATCCCACTCTGTTGGTTGCAGTGAGTCTGTGGCAAATACCCAGGTTATTTGCCTTGAAGGTGGTGTATATGTGCTATTTCCAGCCACAGGGGTGAGTAACTCATGGTTTTCTTTTGGCTTCTTTATCTGCCTAGTTCCTTTCTGAATGATGCATAATACTTTCCCATACTATATATCTCCAAAGCAGTTTCCTTGCATAGGTTTTTTACCTTTGTGCATTCTTTTATTTGCAAGGGAGTTAGACTCTGCCTACTTACTTTGATGCCATTTTCCCAGAAATGTGAAAGGTTTTTATTTTAATGAAATCTAATTTGTATATTGTTCCTTTGTTGCTCATGTTTTTGGTGTCATTTCTAATAGTTCATTGCTAAATTAAAGGCCATGAAAAATGTCTCCTGTTTTCTTCTAGGAGTTTTATGGTTTTGCCTCTTAGATTTATATTGTGGATCTCTTTTGAATTAATTTTTGTATGTAGTGTGAAGCAAGAGACTAATTTTATTCTTTGTATGTGGATATCCAGTTTTTCTAGAACCATTTATCACAGAATATTCTTTCCCCATTGTGTGTGTTTGAAACTCTAGTTGAAAAACAATTGGCAATATATGGTGGTTAATTTATTAACCCTCAATTCAATTCTTTTGTTCTATATGTCTGTCCTTGTGCCTGCACCATGATATTTTGATTACTGTAGCTTTGTAATTAGTTTTACAATTGAATGGAATTTGCAGTGGAATACTTTTGGTAATAAGAAATAATAAAGTACTAAAACATGCTACATCATTTTGAACTTTAAAAACATTATTATGCATAGTGAAAGAAGCCAGTAATAATATATTGCATGATTCTATTTATAAGAAATCTGCTGAATAAACACATTTATATATTGAGAAGATATATTAGTAGTTGCTAAGGTTGGGGTGGTGGGAGATAGGAGAGGCATGAGGAGTGACTGATAACAGGTATACATTTTATTTTTCTCGTGATGAATATATTCTAAACTTAAACTCTGGTAGTGGTTGCCCAAATCTGTGTATAGGGTAATAGTATGTACTATTTACTCTACTAATATATATATATATATATATATATATAGTATATTAGTAAAATAATCAAATTATCCTTTAAATAGGTGAATTTTAATACAATACAAGGTTTATATCTCAATAAAAATGTTAAGAAAATGGTAGAGAAATAGAGGGCAAAAAATAATATAGAGAAAATACACAGAAAAGAACAATAAAGAAAATATTTGAAACTGTTATAATCCTCTTTTCTACACCTGAAAATCTGACCATGTTGTTATTTATAATATTTTTCTCTTCAAATTGTCCTCAGAAACAAAGAGACATCAGTTGTTGGTGAAAGTTTATTTGTAGAATCACACAGATTTCCTAATGAAGGTGTTTTAACCATTGTAAGGATATAGCATTTTGTTTAACCATTCATCTTATGATGCTTGCCTTGCATGTATCTTTGGTAATTGTGCATAATGCCACTATGATCATTGGTATGCAAATATATTTGTGACTGTGTGCTTGCCATTATTTTGTATATGCTTAGAAGAAGTAGGATTGCCAGGTTATATGGTAATTGTTTTAACTTTCTGAGAAACCTCAAACTATTTGCACAGTGCCTGAATAATTTTGCATGCTCATCAATTAAAAACGATTGTTCCTATTTCTCCATATCCTTTTTAATGCTTGTTAATTTCATTTTTTTAAATACTTATAATTCTAGTTGGTGTGAAACAGTATATCATTATTATTTTGATTAATGTCTGATGATGTTGAGCATCTTTTCAAGTTCTTGTTAGCCATTTTGTTTCTTTGGAAAAATATCTATTCAAGTCTTTTGTCTATTTTGAATTGTATTGTTTGCTTTTTTGTTGTTGAGTTGAAGGATTTCTTTATATATTCTGCATATTAAACCCAACATTGCTATGATGGGTACAGACCATTATACATTTTGTTATAAACTATAAAATTTTGTGGGGCAGATTTTAAAATATAAAATAAACTATAGTCCATGGCTCATAGCAATTCTTCAATATATGTTCAT
>JAKSZT010053861.1:102498-120234 GCA_026826555.1 Tolypeutes matacus | reverse complement strand
TTGTAACAAATATACCACATTAATGAAATCTGTTGTTACTGTGGGAAAGTATGGGAGGGAGAGGGAGTGGGATATATGAGAACCTGCTATATTTTTATGTAATATTTATGTAATCTAAATCTTATTTAAATATAAAAATTAAAAATAATATAAAAATAAATTTAATAATGTTTAAAACAACCCTTATTAGATATATGGTTCCAAAATATGGATGAAATTTAATTTAATGATGAAGTCTTTTGATGCACAAATGATTTCATTTTGATGAAGACACGTATATGTATTTTTTATTTTGTTACTTGTGTCTTTCTTGTGTCATAAACCCACAGATTTGAAAAGTTCTGGAAGGGAAAAACAGATTTTTCCTACTTCTTATCCCAAGAAGAAACAAGGGTGGGGAAGGGCCCCAGGCTTTTTTGTACATCTGCCTTACACCCATCAGGATGAATACTGATGCTGAAAGGGGGAACAAAGACAAGCAACTTGAAACTTTTCAGCCACTGTCAGAGGATCATTCTCCTTTTTACCCTATTACATCCTCCACATAGTTCCCCAGAATAGCAAGAAGTTAGAGCCACAAGGCAGAGGTGTGAAGTGACAGAAGTAGGCCTAGAAGTGCTTAATACACGTGGATGACAATCATTGGGTAGGACATGCAGAACCTGATACATACTGGAATTTAGTGTGCAGTGCCTAACCCGGTTGGTCCACCTGTATCCTTGGGCTTGGTAATGAGATACTTTCAAGGAATTGTGAAAACTCCTATATAATAGGTGGGGTAGAAACCAGAAGACATGGCACTCAGATAATGGGGAAAAGGTGAGATAATAGCTCTGAGAAAAGGGCAGACAAGTTGGGTGGCCTCATAAGGGAAAAATAAATTACTGCAAATAGGCTAAGAGAAGTGTCTCCTGAAGAATGTGGGTGCATGACCAGGCTGTCAGGAGGATTAGTTACTGCTCACTTCTCCTGTCTCATAGATTTATCCCTTCAGCAACCTGGAACAAGACATTTTTGTCCAGATGATCCAGGCCACCGTGGATGTCTGGATCTGCCATATGATCCTTCACAATCTTTTGATTCTTTGCTGAGTCTGGATAAAAAATCAAGGAGCTGATCTTCTCTGTGTTATATTTTTTCTGACACCAGGAAGTCCTTGAAAGGAGGTTAACAGCACCATCATTTTTTGTGCAATCTTCTTCTACAAGCTGTTGAAATGCAACTACTCTAGATGCATTGAAACTTATGAATGGCTCAGTCATCTTTCCTTTTTTTTTTTTTTTTATCCTGAAGCATCATATGATGTGCAATCGGCCAGACACCTTGGGTAGCATTTTTGTTTTCATAGCATAAAATCTTCAAGTTCTGCAAAAATCATTATACTTTCTAGACAAAGTAATGTCTGGTAATCATATTGAAATAAACTTACTCTTATCCCAGAAAGGAGGCATATGTACTCTTCCTAACACCTCCTGCCATACATGAGTTAATATCTCTGGAAAGAGGAAATAGGCAGTAACTAAAATGCAGTAACAAGCCCACTGGCTGCCTGGTGTACAAACAGATTCTAAGAGGGACCTCTTTAGCTGCCTCCCATAAGGCAGGGGAGCATGGGTGCAACCATTACTTCAGATAGGGCTGGTCATACTGCTTTGAGTAATGGCATGGATAGGTAAAAACTTCTTAATGTGCTTCAGCTTCTGGTGTTCCCAAAACAATACAGTCAACATAGGTGAAGGTGATGGGCCTACAGGCCTAATCCATCTGCTTCTCCATGATCAAAGTAGAAGGTGGACTTACATTATTGAAAAATATTATGGAGCACTAGGATGGGCCTGGTTAAAAGGTGAAGGGGTGGACTGTTAGGGAAGTCTCAGGAATCTATTAAGCAGCCATCATCCAGACCTCATCTACTTCTACCCCCTTCTCTGGGGAAATCGTACACACACTATAAATGGTCTTCCTCTGGAATTCAGCTACCCCCACCTCCTTTTCTATTGTGTGACATTACACAGTCATGGAAAATGTTAAGTCTATGAGAAGCCTGACCAGACCTTAAATATGAAAACTGGAAACAAACAGTCCCAGATGCTAATCAAGGCAGGAATTCTCAATGGCAGACCCCCTCTCCCGAAGTAGATAAAAATCACACTCAAATAGTATAGATTTGTTTTCTCTTCTCCGACACAAATTGCGGTATATAGTGTTGCCAACTAAAGTCCTTGAATCTGAGAGTTTTGGCCACCCTGGAAAACTGCCAACAATGAGATATCTTTCCCTGCTCTTTTAGACACTGTGGACTATATTAGTAATGAAGAATGTATTTGCTCTTTTTGTCTCTTTGTGCTGTACAAGTAAGAGAAAGATTTGTCACCTTTCTCCTATATGAATTCAGTTGTGTGAAGCTGCCATCCATCAATTCCAACCTGGAGCAGTTTTCAGCCTCCTGGCCATGATCAGACTTTGTGCCCTGCTCTTATGGACTCTTTATGCTCTGTCAGTAATAAAAAGACCATTTGCTCAAAGTTTCTATTGTGTGTGAGTCTGTGTTCACAGGACACATTGTTGTTACAACTCACTCCACAAATGTCATATATATTTACAATTATATATTGATGAATTTATTCCTTTATTTGTATATAGTGTCCTATTACCTCTTGTTAACAATTTTGTCCTAAAGTATATTTTATCTGATATTAGCATAGCTACCCCAGCTTTCTTTGTTTACTGTTTGCAAGAAATTTTTTTTTCATCTTTTCACTTTAAATCTACTTGTGTCTTTGAATTTAAGGTATTTTGTTAAAAGCATATAGTTAGGTCATGATTTTATCTGTTTTGCCAGTCTCTGCCTTCTCACTGGAGAGATTAATCAATTTACATTTAAAGTATCTACTGATAATGCAACTTCTTCCATTTTGCTGTTTTGGGTTTTTTTCAATCATTATGCTTTTCCCCCCAATTTCTTCTATTGTTAACTATTTTCTTTTTTTATTATTTAATCTTTTGTACTGACTAATTAATAAAAATATTATTTTTAAAAAATAATTTTGATTCCCTTCTCATTTAATTCATTGGATGTTTTGTAGATTTTTTTTTTCTGGTTGCTATGAGGCTAACACATAACATCTTAAATCTATAACAATCTTATCTGATTTGATACCAACTTATCTTCAATATTATTTACAAACTATATTCTTAAACCCCTCTGTCCACCCCCCACTCTTTTGTTCTTGTCAAAAATTATATCTGTACACATTAAGTGCCCTAAATCATAGATTAATCATGACATTTAATGGACTTCTATTTTCATCCTGTAAGAAGTAAAAAGTGTAGTTACAAATGGAAAAATACCATACAATAAAACTGGTGTTTATAATTACCTAAGTGCTTAACTTTACTGGAGATCTTTATTTCTTTATGCTGTTTCAATCTACTCTCTAGTGCTCATCACTTTCAATCTGAAGAACTCCCTTTAGCATTACTTATTTATCTGGGAATGTCTTAAATTCTCCATCATTTTTGAAAGACAGTTTCACTGGATATAAAATTCTTAGTTGATAACTATTTTGCTTATCACATTGAAAATTTCATACCACTACCTTCTTGCATCCATAGCTTCTGATAAGAAATAGATATTTAATCTAACTGTCACTCATTTATATATGAAACATTGCTTGTGTATTGCAACTTTCAAGGTTCTTTCTTTGTCTTTGCATTGAGCAAATTCATTATAATTTGTTTGAATATAAATCTCTTTGAACTTATCCTCTGTCATTTGTTTGCTTCCTGGATTTTTTATATTAAATAAATTTCGGAGGTTTCTTGCCATTATTGCATTGAATATTCCTTCTTCCGCTTATCTTCTCTTTTTATTTCTTAGACTTCCATGATGTATATGCTGTTATTCTTGCCTGGTATCTATATGTGTCTTGACTCTGTTAATTTTTCTCTTTATTTGTTTCTACTCCTCAGCCTAAGTCATTTCAGTTTTCTTAATGTCATGTTCTATGATTCTTCTCTCAGTACCAATCTCATATTGAATTTTATTAAATTCATTATTCTGGTCTTCTCTGTTTGTTTCATTTAAAGATTACTCTCTTTATTTTTATATTTTGGGGGTCACCTACCATTTTTCTTATTTCTTTGATTTTTGTCCATGATTTTCTTTAGCTCTTTGAGCATATTTAAGGCTTTTTACTTAAAAAGTCTTTATCTGCAATCCTCAAATTCTGGTTTTCCCCATTGATGATGTCTGATGTTTTATCTTGTTCTTTTGGGTGGGCCATCATTCTCTGTTTTGATGTTTTACTTGTATTTTTTTAATTACACACTGTATCCATTGTTAAAGCCAACACATATCATCCTATCTGCTCTTAGTAGCCTAGCAAACTAAAACTCATGCTCTTGTCACTCTGAGACAGACTTTCCACTCCACAAAAGCTTTATCATAGACCTTAAGTCTGGTAATCTTCTGCTGCAGAAAACTGTATATTAATATTTCTTACACTGACTTTTTCTATGTGCAAGTTGCTTCTGGGTGCGGGCATGTTCTAGGATGGCAAGACAGAAGAGACAGTCATAATTCAGTCATTTAGACCACTACCAGGTAGATTGGCACAGATATACATGCCCATAGCAATTAATCTTCTCCCTTGGAGTGGGACCAGGGATCCACAAAGAGTATAGGCCTGCTCCACATCAAGCCAGAGAGGGGCTGGTAAGGAGCCAGTAAGGGAAACACAGATGGTTCATTGCCATTTTAATGTTGCTTTTTTTCTTGCTTTAGTTCTCCCCCCTTTAGTGCAACCTTTAAGTGTGTGTGTATTTGAGCTCTGAGGAAGAAATCTGCCAATTTTTGACAGTTGTTTAAAAATTTTCTGAGAGAATGAAACTCAGTGGTGTCTCATGCCACTATCTCTTATGACTGTTGACCAGACATCCTGCAACTGATATTTAACCAAGGAGCCATAATATTTCAATGGGGGAAATAACAGACTTTTCAAAAGATAGGGCTGGGAAAACTGTATATTTACAGGTAAATTAATGAAGTTGAGCTCCTATTTAAAAAAATAAAATAAAAAATGAATTGAACTATTAATATAAAGGAAAGAGCTATATTTTTTAGAGAAAATATAAGAGCAAGTCTTCATGACCATAAATTAGGCAATAGTTTCTTATATTTGACATAAACAACACAAGCAACAAATATATTTATAAAGATAAATTATAGTTCATAAAATATAAAGCTTTTGTGGTCAATGGACACTGTGAAGAATGTAAAAGGAAATTGAATGAGATAAAATAGTTTCTATCATATAGCTGATAAGGAAGTTCTATCTAGACTATACTGGTTTGGGATTTATAGCTGGGAAATGTAAGAACTCTTATCAATGAACAGTGTAGAACTATATAACTCAAATTAAAATGAAAAAAATATATATTTGAATAGACATACCTCCAAAGATGAAATAGTTAAAAAGTGTATGAAAATACTGTCAAAATCATTATTCATTATCTCACAGAAATATACTTCAAAATGAAGAGGATACACAAATTTTATTCAATCATTAAAAGACTAAGAAGTTATTACAGCTGACACAATGAATGTTGAAGCCCTTCAGACAGAATGGGTGTAATAAAAGATGGAAGCACCAATCAATAATAGAAAATTAAGAAAGTGAAAATGGTAAATACTAGGGTAAATATTTGTCTTTTATGTGTTTTTTATTCTTTTAACAAGATAATTTAATTTAAACCCAAATATTTTTAAGTCTTTTTATTTATACCTAAAAAATTTAATATGCATGACAACCATAGCACAAGTAGCAGAAAACATATGTATAATAAAATATTCTTGCATTAAATATAGTATTTTACATATATGCATATATATTATTATTGGCATTATAAAATAATAAATGATATATCCATGTTGGAAGGCAGAAAAAACATTTAAAATATCATTTAAAATGAAATAAAGATGAAGAGACAATAAGTCAATAGTGGAGAAAAAATGAAATATTAAAATATTCAATTTTTGCAAAAAAAGGTAGAAAAGGAAGAAAACAGTCAAAATAGAAAACACAAAGGCCCGTGATATTTAAAACCCCAACATTTATATAATTGCATTACAATAAATAGACTGAACACTCTGAGAAAAATATTTTTCAAGCTTGATCAAATGTAAGACCAATTACATGCTGTATAAAACAGATTTCCTTGATATATAGTTATTAACAGGCTGAAAGTAAAAGTGTAGATAAGACAGACACTGCAAATAATAGTCATAGGAAAATGGGTGTGTCTATATTAATATTAGACAAATTAGTATTTAGAGCAAAGTTACAAAGATATTTCACAAAAATAGAAGGTAAATTAATTAAAAAACAAATAATATTCCTAAATATGTATTTAACAAATTACAGATTCAAATACCTTGAAGAAAACCTGACAAACCTATAGTCAGAAATATGTCCTTTAATATAACTAGACGTTCCCATATTTCTTTCTCAGTAATTCATAGAATATGTAAATAAAACATCAGCAAGAAAATAGAAGACTTAAGCATTAGGATCAATCAATTTGAATTAACTAAAATGTATAGATTAAATATTATGAGATAATCTGTAACTAATGTTTCACCATGGTTTGCTGTGCTGGTGAAAGGGTGTTGTATGGGAATTCTTCACATGTGCAAGATTGTTTTGTAAGCTCACAAATTCTGTAATAAAAATATATTTTAAAAATAATATTAGGGTAGGTTGGGGGGAAATACACTAAATATAAGGTATGGATTCTAGTTAGCAGTAAGATTTTTATGATATTCTT
Organism: Tolypeutes matacus; assembly: GCA_026826555.1. NCBI lineage: Eukaryota > Metazoa > Chordata > Mammalia > Cingulata > Chlamyphoridae > Tolypeutes > Tolypeutes matacus. The sequence goes on along the minus strand of JAKSZT010053861.1, from coordinate 113,406 downwards.
CCTAATTTGTAACCAATATCTCATAACATTGCAGGGATTGTGGTGGGTTGACATATGGTACACCTATATGATGTTATGCTTCTTTTTTTGTAAGTCTACAACTTTTACTATACATTTATTGTTTATGTATGTTCATGTATGAATTATATACTTCAATAAAATGGAAAAAAAAACAAGATAAAAAAACAAATACAGATCACCACAAATTATTATTGCAGAATAAACATTCTTTTGAAGTTCAAATAAAACATTCAGCAATATAAACCAATGGCTAAGGCAAAAATTTTAAAAATTAACATACTTTTTTATTTTTTGAAAAATAATTAGATTATATAAATGTTACATAAAAAATAAAGGAGATTCCCATCTGCCCCACTACCTATCCCTCCTATATTTTCCAGCATTAATAACATCCTGCATTATTGTGGTTCATTTGTTTCAATAGATGAACACATTCTGGAGCATTGCCACCAAGCATGGTTTATAGTATTCATTGTAGTTTACACTCTCTCCCACACAATTTTGTAAGTTATGACAAGATATATAATGGCCTGTATCTGTCATTGCAATGTCATTCAGGACAATTCCAAAGTCCCCAAAATGCCCCCATATTACACCCATTTTTTCCTCTCCCTCCCCTTAGAGCCTCCAGTAGCCATTGTCTCCACATCAACGATAAAAGTTCTTCAATTACTAGAATCACAATAAGTCTATAGTAGAATAACAGTGAGTCTACTCTAGTCCATCATTCATTCCCCAATTCTGCATATTCTGGGATGGTGATGCCCACTCCACCTCTAATTGACAGGGGGCTTAGATCCCATGAGGCAGATGGATGGGATGATGTTGCTTGAAATTGCAGATCCTCTCTGTTCCTTGAGAAGGTTTCTGTCCATCATCATCTCTTGGTTAGTTGTCCTGGGTGAGACCAATAAACTGGAGAGTAGGTTTTGCAAACTCCATTGATACTAAGGGACCAGCTGGCACTTGGACAACCCAATGATTTAAGTCTCTTGGACATACACCTACCAGCTCTAGTACTAACTGTAGTTTCAAATAGAAGGGGCAGAAGAGTCATGTGTAGTGAAACCACACCTGAGTCCAACTCTGTCACACTGCATAAATTCCAAAGTAGGGCTCACTGGCAGGGCACTGAACTCCTGAGCTGTCTGCCATGGCTATAGTGTCTGGAAGTCTCTAGAGCCCTCAGAAGCCCCACTATTTGAGGCAATATTTACTTTGGCAGTCAATGAGATCTTGCTGAGATATGCATGAGGGTAACCTATGGAATGACCTCCCGACTCATTTGTCTTTATCCTTTCTCCTTTTTGTCAAGGTCTTTTTCCAGCTGCACTGCCAGTTGGTGCTTGATATTAATCCCTCAGTGCCAGGGAATCTCATCCATGGGAATCATGTCCCAGAGTGGGCAAAAGTAATGCAGCTATATGCTGAGTTTGGCTTAGAGAGAGGCCACATTTCAGCAACAAGGAGGCCCTCAGGAGGCAACTCTTAGGCACTCTACATTACTAGGCTTAGTTTCAATTTCAAAAGTAAAGATTCGTAAGTACAGTCATCAATATCAAGGCCCATCAATGGATCATACTCCTTCACTAGTCACTGCCCCTGTCCTCAGGGGATTCTTGCTGTCCCATTAGAGAATTTGGCAGACCTCCCCCGGATGGGAATTCAATATTCTTTTGGTTATTGTCAATTGACAATGTCCCTTGAACACTTGAACACATTTGTAGGTCCTATAGGTCTGCCCCAGGTAAACAAACCTCCTCCTATGCTTTTCCCATCACTGACACCCTACAGTAATGATCCTGCCCTACCACAGTTATATGACTTCTGTGATCCAAAACATCTTAAAAATTGAGGCCAACAAAATAACCAAATACAATTAATAAGAAAATGAACTAATAATGATGGTTTAAAAATAATAAGTAAAATACAAAAAAAATTAAAAAATTGAAATAAAAGTAATAAAAAGTATAATTAAAAAAATTTTTTTGACATTGTCTTTTATCAGTGTAAGATCATTTGTCTTTTATGTACAGTGACATTTTCTTCCTTTTATTTCCCTTGTGTTTTTTTTTTTTTTTCATTTTGTCTTCAAATAAGCTTTAGGTTACAGAAAAGTCATGTAAAGAATATAGCAGATTCCCATATAACCAAGATCCTCCCCCTATTTCCCTTTCCCCTATTAATAACATTTTACATATGGATGGTACATTTGCTACAATTGATGTACAAATATTGAAACATTACTTCTAATGGTCAATGATTTATATTATGGTTTACATTTTGGATAATACACATTTATAAATTTTGATGAAAGTTAACGTGGCCTGTATTCATCATTGCAAGATCATGTAGAACAATTACATTGCCCAAAAATGCCCCATGTTCCATCTATTCTATACTCCCCTCCCCCTCCACTCAGGACCCATGAAAGCCACCAAGTTTCAGTCTTTGAAGAGCAAGACACATAGTTACTTGTAACAACATAATAGTTACTTGACATACTGGCTTGTCCTTCCCTACTAGGCACTGCCTATGCTCCTTAGAGACTCTTGCACCACTATTTGAGAACATAGCAGGACTTCCTACGATTGGAATCCAACACCTTCCTGCTCATTATGGGGGTCTCCATCGACTGATGCAGCATACTATGACAAGATGATCACTCACACACTCCCTAGAAGCTTGTCCCAGGTATACCCTTTCCCAAATATCCTCCAAATCCAACACCCAAAACCAATAACCCGCCCTTGCCATATTTGCCAAGAGTACATTCCCAATATTGTAGTTTCAACCACATACCCAGGAATCCCCAGAGTTCACCTGCTCCCTCCCCCAAACTTCTCCCCAGTTCCATGGACAGTCCATCCCTCCCTCTCCAACCTACCCCCCTCACAAACCACCACTGCCCAAACCAATAGTATCACTGCACCACTGTCATGCCCATCCACTGCACAACTACATACTTCAACATTATCATAGATTTTGCCGATATGTGTATTGGTTCACAAATTTCTTCTCCATTTCTCTCTCCTGTAAACCTTCCTTCCAGACTCCACCTCTGTGAGTCTGCTCAATTTGCTTTATTCACATCAGTGAGATCATGGAATGTTTGTCCTTCAATATTTGGCTTGCTTCACTCAACATAAGTTATTCAAGCTTATTCCATGTTATCTGTGTGTTAATACTGCAATTTTTTGTGCAGCTGAGTAATATTCCATTGTATGTATGTACCCACTGTTGGGTACATACCCAGATGAATTGAAAGTAAAAGACATGAACAGACATATGCACACCAATATTCATAGTAGCATTTTTCATTATTGCCAAAAGTTGGAAACAACCCAAATGTCCATCAACAGATGAATGGATAAACAAATCAAATCTTGATACCTTTAACATGATTGAAATCATACAAAGTATGTCTCCAATCACAATTGAATGCACATTTAATTCAATAAAATTATCTGGAAGATCCTAAAATATTTGGAATTTTACCACTTTACTTTTAATCAACCAATGGGTAGGACCATATTTAAAGAATAAATTAGAATGATAATGAAAACAAACATATTAAAGTTTGTGGAATCTTTCAAAAGACTGAATGTAATTTTCTGGACACTGAATATTTATATTATGAAAGAAGAAAGATTAAAAAATGAGTTATTTAAGCTTGCAGCTTAGAAGATGTAGATAGAAGAATGCAATTGTACAGAGACCTTTTAAGTACAAGAACTTCTAACAAACTAGTTAAATTAATAATATCTTTTTGTTTACAAGATATCCTATACCATTTCAAATTAACTACATGTGTGGGATTGGTAATCATATTGGTTTCAGTTTAACATGCTCAATTAATATCTGCTGATGGATGAATTTGCCCATCTTCTGTTTTACAATACCAGCTAGGGAAAGTTTCCTCAGTCAATATTGTAAACAGTTCCACAACATATTTACCTAAAGGAGACACAACCACCTGTCTATGCAAACATTCCCATTTCATCTAACCTTTCTTGTTTATTTCATCAATCTTTTCATCATCATATTCTCCCAATCTAACCGTAACCCCTGTTAGGACTTCTTGTATAGGTTTTAGAACACAAGACATTGAGCTCCCATGTTAAGGAGTACAAGAAATACCTTTTCTCCACTCCCTAGCCTCTTTAACAACACATGTACATATGGCCTTTGGTGCCCTGTCAAGGATAAAGGACAAGGGAATTTGATATTTTATCAATCCCTTTTCTTATTGCAGGAAAATCACCTTAGCTGATTCTCTTTTTCTAATGTCAATTTTGCTGTCTGGATTAAATTCCTCCAAATTAGGGTAAATAAAGCAGATTTGTTTAGGAGTTTTCAGTGCTGGGGAACCAGCAGTGACTCTTATCCATCCACCCAAGCCATGACCATTCTACATTAAGATCTTTGTTTTTTCCATATCACTGTTTGCTTCACTCATCCCATTTTTTAAATAACAATTTAAAGATTTCCACAATGCTAGGACAAATCTCTTAATTCTCCTCTTTGCCTTTCCCATTCTCTTTTGAATCATGCTAATATTTAATTATCTATATTTATTATAACTTTTCCCTTTAGTAGTGGCACTGGGATAGCCCAGATTGCCTAAAATCCAAACTTGTCCCAGCAGGAGCATCTGCCTCATCACTCTCCACTTTTAATTTATTTAGTACAGGTAACAATAACCACAGTATTGTATATTAAGCTTTTTTTCTTATTTTTCATTTCCTTAAGCATCCAGAAAGCCAAGTCTTCAGGAGTTGATCCATCATTTTCAAATTTCATTGATAAATTTTTAACTCTAGTAACTATTTGTAACAGATCTGCAGCTCCATACTAGAGTTGACCCAGTGGTCATCAAGGAATTATATGATTATCAAATTCTGCCCAGTCTTGCTTTCTTTTCCCAAATTGTGTTTCACTGAATCAGGGTTTTTCTAACAAATCCACTTCTGTTGCTAATTGTAGTGTTTAGGAACCCCCAAGATCACCCTCAATTCTGACACCAGTTGCAAGTTTGGGTTTCCCCAGGTAAACAAAGATACTGATATCAGGCAGATCATTTGAAGGACTTAGTTCTTATCTCCCATGCACGGAGGGCAAACACCAAACCTCTCTTTGGAAAAAGTTAGCCCTTTACATCACAGCTGGGTGCATGGGCCTTAAAAAGAAAGTGGAATTTAACAGGTTATGAATATGCAGAAAAGAAAAAGAAATCACGGGCAATAAAATCTGGTCATGGATTTAGCTATGTCTGCAAATATCCGGTACAAGGAAAGACTAATTAATTACCCTGTTTGGAGTCCTAGTAGATTATGTATAGGTGATTATTTTCCTGCAGACATGTAAAATATTTCTCATAATCACACTTACAAAAAGCAAATTCTGCTGATAGATTAGATTTATAGGTAATGAATGTTAGAATTATATCATCTTGGAGAGTCTGAAATCCTAAAGATTTTCTCAATCTCCTTTACTTTCTTTATATACAACCATTGGAAACTTCATTACTATTATTGTTCAAAGTATATTTCCATTAACCAAAAGTCATGGCATGTGTTCTACCTTTGGTGTTAAATGGCAAAGATGTGATATTATTGTGTGACTGGAAATTTTGGGATTCATGGGCTCTTTGGTAGTAAACTCATTTGTTAATCCCTGAAATGATTATTTCTATTACACATGAGCACAGTATAGACAGTAGAAGTTTAGGGAACTCACAAACTTCTAGTGTATAAGAAGACTCTGACTCCAAAAAGGATAAAAAATTAAGAAACTTCTTTGGTCTCTAAGTAAAGAGGATCTTATCTTTGTGTGCATATGTGTATGTGTTTTCTTCCTGAAAATTGCTAATGGATTTTATAATGGATGTGTATCTCCTATAAGTTTAATTAGAATTTTTCTAGGTCTATGATCTCATCATAGAAAATTGAATAATTAGTTTGGCTTATAGGCTGGACAACATTAAGGAGTTGAATATAATTTATTTTAGAGCATTAGGCGCTAGAAATTATTATAAACAAAAATCTGTTCCATTCTTGAGTTATACCTGGTCAAAATTGAAAGAAAAACCAGTTATCCCCAAAAGACACAGAGAATATCAGTGGTATTAAGGGGGAGCAGCCTCATGAAAATGAGGGCAAGACACTCTGATAGAAAGAATGCTGTTTCTTTTAGGAAGCAGATACCCATGTCCCTGCTGTACTAAGGTTGACCCCTACATTTCATGGAAAGATAACTACTGAATTCTAGAAAGGAGCAATAAAGCATGTGCCTTCTAATTTAAGGAGTGGAATTACATCTTAATAATAACTTTGAGAGATTTTTCACCCAATTCACTTCTCTGAAAACATTGGTACAAATATTTGATTTTCCATACCTGATGTATTAGGAAAGCAGTGAACACAGAGCACAAGGGGGTCATTTATTTTCATTCTTCTTCATGGTAATTCTGGATCAGTTTGTCTGCTCACTAGATTCAGAAATTCTCACTGTGTTTCCAGCATCTAAGCTAGTCCATGTGTAGGTCAGAGAGTGATAACCAACTGTTCACATTTCACCTCCATGTACTTCATCTTTTATTTTAATAGTGATATAGCAGGCATTTTGCTTTCCATCAATATTTTCTCTGATGTGATCTCAAAAGTTATTGTAAGTCCAGGGCATAAAAAGGAATTTCATTTATAATGTCCCTGAAATCCCCAATACACTTTGATAAACAATTTCCCTGAATATTTATTCAACTCATCCCACTGCCCATAAACATCCCTCTGACTCTGAAAGAGTAAAGTTACAAGAGTTACATCATGGCCATTTATATTTACAAATAAGTTCTTCTAAAAATATGTCATCAACCAATATTTTTCTAGTAGGTGGAATTTTCTTTAATTTTGTTTATATTTTTAATTAATACAAACATTATATTTATATGGTATGAATGTATATTTTAATTTTTAGTTTTTAATTTTTCCTAAAAAGTTATATTCTATATCAAACAATGAGGAAACTATCAATCTAAGTTTCCATCTCATTGTACTTTCAATTGCCCTGGGTTTTTGGAGGATTCCATAGAATGAGATGAGTTTATTTCATTGTGTTTTTTTCTGAATATTTAAGCTATTTATTATAACATAATTTGTTGTGTAGTCATTTATTTTCCCAGCAAAATATTTATATATATTTTTTGTCATATGTCAAATTATCCATGGTAGAGGAATTATCTTGTTTTGGGCTGTTCTTTTCTATTTCATGTTTCAAAAGGATTTAAGCACTATAAGACCAAATGGTCAGATTATTCATATATAATATCAATTTCAACTCCATCAACTATATAATTTGGGAAAATTCATCATTTTCTTTAGAATATTTAAAGTGCTTTTTACATAGTCTCAGCAGATTATATAATTGTACGCATGAATGCCCCACATTTTCATGCGAAAAGCATTTATTTTTCATTCAGAAATACCACATTTCTTTTTATTGAGATTACTGCTATAATAACTGTTTCAGGAAAAAACATAAGGAGAAATTGATACTCCATACAACCCATATGTGGGGAGGATAAACCTGTAAGACTTATGTCTGAATGAAGAGAAAATTATGCTGAATAGTCGATAAGAAATATTGAAGAATACTCTGTCCTAGATTTGTATGGTAGAAATATAACTTATGAAACTTTGAAATGCCATTTTGCCTCATAGAATTCATAATGCCCACTTTCAGACTGACACAATAAAACCAGACAAAAAATAAATATAAATCCACCCTGGATCATTGATATCACAGCAATCACTGGCATATGCAGACCCCAAATGTTTCCCACTGCATAAATGCACACCACTGACAATGTCCTCAACATAAAGTCATTTTTATTGAAGCATCATCTACCCCCAGAGAGCAAGTTAGCCTCCAAAAGCATTGGAACAATGGAATCACCCAGAAAGCCAATATAGTATATCCAATTAAGGAAAAAAACAAAAGATGCAGCACATATATAAGTAAGAAAATTTTAAAATTCTGATAATTTAAATAGAGATTAGTGGAGCCTCAATAAATAAACACTATATTCATTGAATTTAAACTTGCATATAAAACATGAAATTAAACATGCAGTTATTGGTGTAAAGAAGAGGAAACTAGTTGTCTAGAAGAAATGTCTGAAAATATTACATAATACACAATATGAGACATAAAGCAATGCATTTTTTAAAGCAAAAATGAGACATGGAAATAAAATTATTGTAGTGCCAGGAGAAATTGATACTCCATACAACCCATATGAAAAAAAGGGAGGGGAAATACTGACTGCAAGCACCTAGGTCTGTGCTTTGTGAATGAAATAACTTTCTAACTGGTTTCCCCACATACTTCCTGCTCTCTGACAGTCTGTTTTCAGGCACTCTCTGCTCAGAAGTATGCAAGGTCTCCAGACATCACAAAACAACCCAAGCACTTAGTTAAGTCCTTAAAGATTCACTTTAGTTGGTGGCCTCTTCCTTATCTTATGTTTCATTATTTTGTATTCACTCTATGTACTGGAATGTTGTTGATATCCTTGCTCTTCCTCTAACATGATACCAAAGCTTATGCTTCCTCTTAGCCCTTCCAAAATGAGACATTCTATACTATTGACAAGCAGTTGAAATCACCACTGAACATGAAACATTCTGCTCCACTTTCCTGAACTCCAGCATGCTGTCACCTCATCTGCATTTTAAATTGTAAGAAGTAATTGTATGGATTTATTTGATTTAGTTTTCCCCTATGTCTCACTGAATGTAGTATTATTTGACAGAATAAATTTATGCTATTCTTGTTTCTAACAACTCAAGTTAAGTTTAATCTATAATACCTGAATGCAAAATATTTCCACATAATCAATATTAACCCTCAAATCATTTCTTAAATATATTCCCCTTACAATAGTTTGCTTGTACAGAAGTAAACATTACAGTTTCACAACAATATATAATCTCCATGAGTTGAGAATTGTAAGAAGATTAAAAAAATATAAAAACAGAGATAGGGAAATTTGTGGGAATAATGACAATAAAATAATAATTGACTACAATGTTGGTATATCTGAATAATAAAAATTAGAGCAATATTACCTTTATGGATTCATATCGTATTCAAAAATAAAAAGTTAGAATTTATAAAATATAATTGATATAATATTCAAATAATTTTTATATTTATCAATGAATGCAGATCATAAAAATTAAAAGGTAAACCCTAAGATATATGTGACAGTTTGAAGCTTTGTGAAGACCAGAAAAGATCATGCTCTTCGAACTAATCCATTCGTGTGGGTGTGGAACCCTGTATCAGTTCTTACACTTGTTTGTTCTGGGGAACAAATTCTAGAATATTCATTTATTATTGCTAGGCTTTATTTTGCTCTTGTATATTTTCTTTCCATGTTTGCCTTTTATGGTGACATTTTCTCAGCTGTCTTAAAATTCCATTTCTAAAAGACAGATTCCAAACTTTCTACACAGGCATACACCAACTCACCATGGTGATGTCATTCTTGGTTTCTAGTATGGTGACATATTTAGGTAGATACTATAAATATGCATCACAATGACTTCATAGTGCAGAGGATGGCAGATGACAGCATAGCAGTCATAGGATATGAGTATAAGGAGGGCAAACTCTATGCCAGCAAAAAATACAAAAAGAAACATTTGTATCATAAGTTTGGAAGGAGAGCGTATGATTGTTGATCAGAGAATTCATGATGCTTTTAGGATCATTGTCAGAGATGTAGCAGATATCAATGAAGGACAAATTCTTCAGGAAGAAATACATGGGAACTTGGAGATGGTCAATGGTGGTGAGGGTGACAATGAGGAGGGCCCACATTACTGCTCCCAGGTATGTGAGGAAGAAGAGTGTAGCGTGGAGTATTGTCATCAGGAAATCTCATGAGCAAGAATTCCATTATGATGATCTTGGTTAATTTCTAGGCATGTTGATTCTTATTTATAGAAATATGGTTAACATTAATAACTAAACTCTTTAGATATGTTATCAGTAGTTAAGGATTTCTAGTCATTTTCACTTTTGCTGAACCCTTAACATGGCTTGATATTGTTTACGGTAATCTTCATCAAAATTGCCCCAGGGAAACAGACTCATAAAGCTCCCTTTCTTATAATATTTAAGAACAAATTGAAATTCTCTTTTCATTAAGGGTAGTTTAGAAAAGTACAAAATGTAATGACATGCAGTCTGTCCACAGAACAAGTGGTGTGCCTTATATCAATTTCAACTTCATCAACTATATAATTTGATACCTTAGGGTATCTAGCTGGTGGATTTGATACCTTAGGGTCACTAGCTGCTGGATTAGATATATGGGGACATAATTATCATGTAAAGTAGTTAACACAACTTTCTCCTTTGTCCTGACTGATTTGAGAAGTCTTACAACAGACACTGCTCTTGTCCTTGGAAATAAAGAAGCAAGTAATATAAAAATAAAATAAAAGATTATAGTAAAATAAAGTAAAATATATTAAACTTAGATAAGAAAAGGGTTTGTTTTTCAAGTAAGTCTGAAAATAAGAGAAAATCTGCAGCAGAATAAGGGAAAAACTTGAGTTAGTATCAAACTGGGATGATAACTTCTAGTTAATGTTATATAGAAATATTTGTAATAGAAGTGTAGGGTGCCAAGACTATTTCTTCCTAACCTATTTGTTAAACACTGACCCCTAATGTGATAGTCATCTATTTTCTCCCTCCAAACTACAAACATGATAATGGGCTTAATACCTATGACAGTAAAATGAAACTTTTAATGATCACTCAGTGATGAATGGAAGTTTCAGATTATCCCATTTACAAATCTATCACTTTTTT
>JAKSZT010053860.1:5805024-5821771 GCA_026826555.1 Tolypeutes matacus | reverse complement strand
AGCAGCATCCCTGGTCTCTGATGCCGGGGCACCCCCAGACTGTGCCGAGGCCCCCAAGCTGACCCACCCTCTCAGGGGCCTTTGGACCAGTAAAACAGTTTGCTGGAGGTGAGACCAAGACGTCAGCTTCCTGTCTAGTTTGGTGGTGACGGTGGGGTGCCGGATGCACGGCCAGGTGGCAGATGCCCCGTGTAGACCATGGGCCTGGGGTCATGGTGGCTGGAGGCTCAGGGCACGGGCTGGTGGTTGGTCGTGGGTGGGTGGGAGGCACAAACAGCCAGGGGCCCTCCCTGGGGTCCCTGTGTCTGCCACCGAGAGCCACATTCTCTGACAGTCGTCACGGGTAGATACGGGGTCCGCTGCATTCAGCAGTGGATCAGGGCCTAACCTTTTCTGGGGATTTGGTCGATTTTTGGGTTTAAATGCAACTCCGCCTCCGTTACTGCGCTTAAGGAAATACTACTTCTTTTTCGGGTGTCTGATAGAAATGTTGGGGGTGGGCTTGGGGCCCCTGCTCACTGCCCAGGCAAACCCCGGTGCTGTGGCCACTGTAGTGGCCCCAGGGATTCCTCCCGGTTAGAAACCCACACCCGACGCCCGCCCGCAGAAGCTGTGTGATTCTTAAGATTAACAGGGTGGCCAGAAGAGGTGCACTTTCTTCCCTCTGCTGAGAGACCCTTTCAGCTGGGAGACCTGCCTCCCCAACTGGCTTTCAAGTGTATCTTTACAGCGCTCTCCCATCCTGCCCGTAACCTGGGCCCTGAGTTCTGAATTCTCGCCCTCTTCTTCCTTCCAGGGGCGTGCTGGGCCAGGGGCGGGGAGGCGGGCAAAGCTCCCAGTGGTCCAAGATTTGGCTGCTGCAAGCTTTGAGGCTCACCTAGTGGGGGATGCTTCCTCTCTCAGACATTGACTTAGCTTGGCTCGCATCTAGAAATCCAGAGGCTTGCTCGGGTGATTACAAGCCATTAACTTCAACTGTGCTTCCCCATGAGTCCAGTCCCCATGGTTCACTCAGGGCCGTTTCCTAAGCTATCTAACAGCCAGCTTTTGAAGGAAGAACTCTAGTCTGCCCAAGAGCTGAATGGGGAAGAGGATGCTAATGAAACGACTAGTTTTCACCTTCTGCTGACAAGTTGGGATTTCTTCATGCACCTTTATATTTCTAAAGAAACTGGTTCCCCGTTGGGGAAGGGCTGCCTTTGCTGTTTGGGAAGCATTTTGGAGCTGTCCTTTTGCCAAAGTTGTTTGTGTCAGCATGCAAATAAGCCTGGGTTGTGGCCCAGGTCTCCGGTGCCTGAGCCCCGGGATCCGTGCGGCTCTGATCCCTGCACACCCGGCCGCAGTGCAAGCACAGGATGATTGGAGGGTGTAGATGCTGGAGAGACTTTTCTTCAGCTTGTGCTGCTTTGCCTTTCAGACCCTGTAGTCAGGAGTGGGGCGACCCTTTGAGGAGAAATTCTGCAGGTTCTGCAAGGCCTGGGCTCTTCCCACCAAAGCAAGCGGGAAAGTCTCCCCCAGACGCCGGGCTTGGAAGGAGCGCAGGGTTGCACACTGCTCTTTCAGCCAGTGTCACCCCCTTCCGGCCCGGGGAAGGTGTGTTCTGGAAGAGCCGCCTTCCTGTTACCTGTCCCAGCCCCCGTCTGCCTGTCCTGGGTGGGTGGAGCCCGTTGCCTTCACTGGTGGATGTTGAGGCCCCCTTCTGGGGACCGGATCGTGGTAACTGAAGCCTCCTTGCGTTGAGCCTCAGGGCGTTCTGAGCTGCCAAGCAAAGGTGATGTTTCTGTTTTTCACCCTGCATGAAGAGAACCTGCTGGAGTGACAGCCGCCTCTGTTGGACCGTAGAGGGACAACAGGGTTCTGGATTGGCGAGAAGGGTGGGGATTAGCTTTCTTTTGGCCAAAGGTGACTTTTGGATCAAAAACAGGGTTTGAAGGTCAGCGAGCGCGGAGGCAGGCCCGTGTGCCTTCCAGGCCACGCTCACTTAGCAGATACTAGCCCAGGTGCCTCAGCTTTCGCTGCCGCTTCACCCAAGGGAGTCTTGCCCAGTTTAAATCATCAACTAGGTCTTCAGCCACTGTCGTTGCCCCTCCCTGAAAACTCCTGGAGCCTTCTTAGCTGATTTCTTTTGGCGTTGACTTCTGGACCCCTGAATTATGGACTTATGCTGTATGTTGCGGCAGTTTTGCTGGCTGGTTGGTTTCGGGGACAGCTGCTTGCTGACGCCCCATGCTGCCCAGCGGGGTTTAGCCTTCTCACACTCACCTCCCCACCCCCCATGGCTACCCAGGCACGTTTCTCGGGCCCTCGCACTCCCACGTAACCACGTCCTAATTCCAGTTAGAGGAGGGTTGCATTTTGGGCAGGATACTTCTTTTCCTGTGGGGGTCCTCTCCTGTGCATTGTAGGGCGCTCAGCTCCACCCCTGGTCTCTCTTTCCAATAGCTTCAGTAGCATGTCCCCCTCCCCACCCTCAGTTCTGAAAACCAGAAGTGTCTGCAGACATTCTCTGTCCCCTGGGGGGCAAAATCGCCCCCATTGAGAAGCAGTGGGTTAAAAATATTCAGTTTTTATGTTATCATTGCAAATGCTGTCACTGCTGAGCCTGGGGGCAGGAAGTTTGAAGATTTTTCCTGTAGGCATCTCCAGGGTTAAAGCTGGTTTTGTTTCTTTGCTTAATTTTCTATGTCCTCTATCATTGATTCATCCCAAATCTCCCCCAATTGTGACAATCTTCTCTTGATATATTCAAACACAGAGGGTGTGTGTGTGTGTGCAGGTTTTCGAGACCTCCTTGGTCTTGCGAATGCCTTTGTTTTACCCTGTAATTGCATTGTTGGCCTGGATGCAGAAGTCCCGGTGGGAAGCAGTTCTCCAGCGTTGGGAAGGTGATTTTCTGTTCTCTTCTGCTGTTTGGGGTTGCTGTGCAGAGAACTATTCTGTGTCTTGATCTTTTGTGTAAAACCTGCTTTTGTTCTCAAGAAAACTTTCGGGATATTCTCTTTGTTCTCCGTGTTTGAAAGTGCCTGATGGTATGTGTGTCTTGCTGTGATGTCTCTTTTGATTGTGTCCTTGAGTCAGCAAACTCTGGCCCTTCCTTTCTGGGACGTTTCCTTGAATTATTCTGTTGATAACCTCCCCTGCCCCGATCGGTTTTTGTTCTCTTTCTTGGAAATTCTGCTATTCGGATGTTGAACTGGCTCTCATTTTCTCTAAATTTTTCTCTCTTACTTTTTATTTATTTGTATTTTTGTTCTCTTTGAAAGATTATGTTTAACCTTATCTTCTGATCCTTCCACTGAGTTTTTTCGTTTTCCAATTTTTTCCTTCTCAGATGCTCCTGTTTGTGCCAGACTGTTGTTGCTCCCTGGGCTTCTCTTATCCCTCTGAGGCTGTTCAGCTGGATTTTACAAATTGGTTTCTTTCTGCATAGATTCTGCTTCTGACGGTGGGTCCCCTTTAGTCGCGTTGGCTCCTCTCTTCCTGGAAGAGCCTTCTTCAGAGGCCCAGGGACTCCTCGTGTGGCCCCTGCTGGGAGCTGACAGTGGGCCGCCCGGCCTCTCTTTGGAGGCTCCGTGCCTGTGGGTGAGGGGTCTGGCACCTGTTTCCCTGTTTCCTTGCGGGGACTCACGGAAGTCCGTATCTTCACATTGAATCTTCTGGGCCAGCCATGATCTCGTCGTCAGACAGTCACTTTTTCCTCCTTGAAATAAATTTCTGGTGTGAGGTAAGTTGAACAGCAGTGGGCAGGTCTCCCAGTTTAGAGGAGCCCCGCTTTTCCTCAGCCACGGACAACGGCCATACTTGTCCCTTCCTCTAGCTGCTGGGGCGGCAGGTTGGAGCCAAGCTTTCCACTAGCAAGAAGGGGCAACGCAGGTGGAGCTGGGGCTTGCCCTGGCCTTAACCCTTTCTAATCCTTCCTTTTCTCAGCCTGCAAGACAAGAATCATCTCTCTTTTATAGCATTGCCACAGAGACCAAGGGAGGCAACATGTAAACTAGCTCTGGTAAATTTAAGTTCCGTCTCTCCCCCCTTGCCTTTTTTCCCTATTTAATCCTTCTTCAATAAGAATTTGGAAAACTATAAAAAATGTTAACATAGTGAGGCACTATGTGGAAAGACTTTAAGCTGGATTTTGTATGGCAGTATTTTATTTTATTTTTTTAAAAGATTTTTTTATTTATCCATTCATTTATCCCCCCCCCTGCTGCCCATGCTCGCCGGGCCAGCCAACCACGCTGCCCGGGTGGGCCCGCCCCCACCAGGAGGCCCCGGGAACCGAACCCGGGGCCCCCCACACGGCAAACGGGAGCCCCACCGACTGAGCCACAGCCGCCTCCCTGTATGGCAGTATTTTAATTTGTCTCCTAGTGATTTTGTTACTGATTTTGACTGTTTCATATAGGATTTCTAGGAAAGCATTGAATTAAGTACACAGCTAATGTCTAGCACCAGAAAATTGGCTGTGCATTTCCCAGCCCACTGGAAGTGAGCACTGCCTCCCCTCCACCCAAAATAATTTGTTTTGGAATAATAATGTTCCTTCATTCATAAGGAACATTATTATTCAAAGATCGCTGTGATATTCAGAATAGGTTTTAGAAACGTGATTTCGGGAAGTGAAAATCGTGGGGAAGATGAGGGCAAATAACCCTGTGACAGCAGACAGCATTCCTCTGCTGCCTCACCCTTTACAGCAGAGTAGCTTTGAGGGTGTAAGGCTGGGTCCCCCAGGTGTGGCAGAGAGGCGTCTGCTCGCCTCTTCCTCCTGGGCACAGTGCTGGCTGCCTTTCCAGGCTCCCTTGCAGCTAGGCGTGGCCATGTGAGAGTTCTACCAACGAAATGCAGGTGGCCTTGATTTGCACCCTTTACTGCTCTGCTCCTTGGAATCCTCGTGTACTGAAGATGGCCCAGGGCGGAGGAGGTAGCTGCCCAGGACATGTTCCACCCCTCCCAGCGCTGCTACATCAGCCTCTGCTGGGTTCAGATCATGCCATATATATATATATATATATATGTTTTTTATAACTTGCTATTAGAATATTCTAACAAATGAAATCCTGAGTAAAATTAAATTTCTCCCTTAACAAATACAGCTAACTTTAAGGACTGAATATATACCATACAATGTTTAATTTACATCCCTGTAGGAGAATGATTGTTTCCTTGTAGAAGGAGTCACCTAACACTAGCCTGATTCCCCATGCTATTGCTACGTGAGATGAGACGCACAGGCCCAGAGTTTTGGCTTCTTTTCACTCTCAGCTGGTAATTTAATTGTCACCCTGTCTTGACTGCTTTCCCTCCCTGCAGAAGATTGCCTGGGAGCAATGGAAGAGGTGGGGCAGGAGGACTGGAGGACTGGAGAATCTCCAGGCCAGGTAATTGACCTTGAAGTAGGGCTGGCCTGAGGCTAAGGTGGGGAGTGGCACATCTGCAAGCTGGATTTCTGGGATTGCACATTTCTCCTGGAGGGTTGCACATTCAGTGGGCATCAACTGGGCTGCCTTATCAGATGGATTCTTTATAATCTTGTTTGGCTGGCATCCTTTGTCCTCGTCCTCACGGAACCTAGTATATGGAGGCCTGAGTTTGACCCCCTAGGAGAAGGGAGCTTAAGATGAGTGCCAAGTAAAACCGGCTGACAGGGCAGGGAGCCGGTGGGGAGGTGGGCTTGAGGCCCCCTCCTGCTACTGAGCAGCCTCCCTGGGCTTGCCCAGGAGGTGAAGGTGCTTTTCCTGTGGCTTGCAGATTCTGACGGTGAAGAAATTCCGTCTCTACCTATTTTAATTGTGTATATGCTTATAACTTTGATTTCTATCTGTGCTAATTGTATATAGGTTTGTAAATTTGTAAGCAGAGTGATAATTTTTTCTTCTTGCAACAAGCATTCAAACTATTAAATAAGAGGAAAATAAAAGAGTAATCAATTGTCAAAAACATAATCTTATTTCTAGCAGTACAGCTATATTGGTTTTTTCCTCTCTGTGGAATTCTTTGCTTTCAACCATGTAGAGGTAATTATTAATTGCTGGAGGGTAATTCTCTTAAGAATTGCATAGAGATAATCTTTTAGAATCAAATGACAGCTTACAGGAAGTTTAATTTTGTGTCTTCATTGGAATAAAAAAAAATGACAAAATTGTTATTGTGGAATATATTAAACTTGATAATTTAGCTTTTTAGCTTATTTAGCGTAATACAGTTTATCAAACATGTAGAAAAACAGCTTCTGGAAAACTGGATACTTAGTCAGACTTTAAAAGAACTGTGTGCTCTTTGTGTTGTGTGGGGAAGCGGCTGTGGCTCAATCAGTAGGGCTCCCGTTTACCATATGGGAGGCCCCGGGTTCGGTTCCTGGGGCCTCCTGGTGAAGGCAGGCCCACCCGCACTGTGTGGTTGGCTGACCCAGCGAGCACAAGCAGCAAGGGGGGGATAAATGAATAAATAAATAAAATCTTTGTGTTGTGTGTGTGTGCACCATTTCTTAGCATTTTCCTCATTCACATTCAGGATACTCTGAGTTTTGAGCTGAAGTTTGGGGGGAAAGTCTGGACTTGAAAATATATGCCTTCTGCTACTTGAACCCTATTTATTTTGTGTTGCTTTAACAACGAAGATTTCACACAGGCGATGCCGCTAGGGTTTCTATGCTGGGGGGAGTGTGGGGAGGGAGCTTCCCCCCCCCCCCCCCCCCGTTTGCAGTAGCTCTTGTTTTGGAGAAAAGCAACGAAAGCCTCTTGCCCTGCTATGTAGTTGTGAAATTCTGGGCCTGCTTCATCCTGGGCCCTGTGGCATAAACTTGCTGTGTGTTTATAGAGAGTTTAGTTTTCAGATTCCACATGCTGTAATTGTCGTTGTGAACAGCATGCTTAATTCAAAGGAAACTCTTTGCTTTCTAAGACTGTCTTGACCTCGGTCCCTGCCTCTTAAAGCTCCTTGGTCCCTGGCTCTCGTGCCTTGTGGGCTCATCTGCTTTATTGAAAGGGCCTCTGTGTGCAGACAACTCCCAAATCGCTATGTCCAGCCTCCCCTTCTCTTCGGAACTCCAGAGCTGCTGCTTGGATGTTGCTCAGACCGGTTGAACTCATCTGTCCTGCCTTCCCTGCTCGAATTCTCCTCCTGGACTTCCCAGTCTTGACCACACAGCTCTGTCCCCAAATCTCTCTGCCTCCTTCACTTCTCACCAGGTCCTTTGAGTCTCAGTAGCTTGTCCCTGTTCCTGCTTGTCACCCGGTGTCCCTTGCCTGGCCTGTGGCTGCAGGCTCCTGGCTTGTTTGCTGCCTCTGCTCTCTCCATGTGCCAGGGCCTCGGTGTAGGAGGCGCTTCGTGCTTGGCGCCTGCCCACTTCCCAGCCTCCTCTCTCACTGTCCCTCTACCCAGTCCTTTACTCCCGTGCAGCCCAGTATGGTGGCCGTGGAGCACTGGCAACGTGGCTGGTCCAGATTGAGACATGCTGCAAACGTGAATGGTAGTCTGGGATTTAGACCTAGTCGGGAGAAAAAGTAAATAATGAATTACATGTTGAATTACGTGTTAATTACATGTTGAATGACAATATGTTGGCTGTAGGGAGTTAAGTAAACTGTGTTATTAAAATCCACTTCAGGGGAAGCGGCTGTGGCTCAATCAGTGGGGCTCCCGTTTGCCATATGGGAGGCCCCGGGTTCGGTTCCCGGGGCCTCCTGGTGAAGGCAAGCCCGCCCGCACGGCGTGGTTGGCTGACCCAGCGAGCACAAGCAGCAAGGGGGGGATAAATGAATAAATAAATAAAATCTTAAAAAAAAAAAAAAATAAAATCCACTTCATGTGTTCCTTTTCACTTTGTGACTCCTAGAATTTCAGGGTGGCAGGTGTGGCCCCCGCCTGCTTCTGCTGGGCAGCTCTGCCCTACGCTCTTGTTCGGCACAGCAGGGGCCTTGGCCCTGGCAGGTTAGCGGGTGCCAGGGCCTGGAGGGAGGGGGTGGGGAGCGGCTGGTAATGCACGCGGGGTTTCTTTTGGGCAAGGAGAACGTCCTGGGCTGGGTAGCTGCGACGCTTGTGCCGCTGAGGTGTGGCCGCTCTCTGTGCAGCTGACGGGCAGGGCAGGTGGGGACGGTTATTCCTCACTCGCTCAGGCTGGAGAGGAGGCCGCTCCACGTGCTCCACAGGTCTGGCCGAGCACGCCGCCGTCTGCGCTGGCGCTGGGCCCACCGAGCTGAGCACAGGCAGATGGACTGCAGAGGGGCCTGTTGGGCATGTAGAAGGAAGGCTGCCCTGCTCCTGGCGGTGCCTAGGGGGCCCGCTGGCCCTCGTGCAGGAAGCGGCGGAGGTGTGGTGGGCAAGGCAGGTAGGAGCCCAGGCTCTGCGCCAAGGACAGTGGGAGCCATCGAAGGTTCTTAAGCAGGGGAGGTGACAGGGCAGGGATCACTCATGCAGCAGAGGAGTAAAGGGGTGCGGGTGTGTGTGTGTGGGGGGGGTGGCAGATTTGGGAAGACTTGTCAGGAGCCTTCTACTGGTGGCAACAGAGAAAGGTCAGGGGGTTTGAGTGGAGTCTCCCAGGCACAATATACACCTGGGCATGTGGTTGGAGGCTGCTGGGGGTGCGGCCTGGCCCGATGGTGCACATCTGCGGTTGCTGTACCCATTCCCGTCCTATTCCATCACGTTCTCCCGCCTGCCCTCTGGAGCAGGGACAGTCATGTGCCCATTGCGAGTGTGGACGGAAGGGGCGAGGCTGGGGCAGATGCAAGCCCTGCTCTTTGCTCAGGGGCGCCGGGGGCTTGGGCAGGTGCTGCCTTAACTGCCGGGAGCCGCAGGGAGCAGGGTCAGGTGTGCTGGGACTGCCCAACCTTGGCTTGCTTTGTGCATTTTCCATGCTCGGGCATAGCTGCCTCTAGAGGACAAGAAGGCGTTTGTTGGAAAAGGCTCCATTCTGAGAGTAAGAATGTTTAAAGACTAGTTTCCAGCCAAAGCCTTGGGTCACTTTGACTTTAGGGTTCTTTTTATGAGACGTCGTGTGTCAGAATAGACACACCACCGTCGAAAACGAGGGAGGCCCTTGGCTGCTGGGGACAGGAAGACCAGAGCTGGAAAAACGAGCACGCAGCAGATTTCATCACAGCCAGCTCAGCAAGGGACAAGGGTGCGTCATTACAAGTTCTGCCTCTGCAGGGAGGTGTGATTGCTGAAGGGATTTCACACCTGGCTGGAAGTGACCTCTGCAGGCCACAGAGAAGGTCGTGGAAAGCGGCCTGACTCTGACTCAGCGAGCTGGCGGATGGTAAACAGCTAGGTGCTGCACCTGTGGACTCGGGAAAGCCATTCCAGTAAGAGCTCTTCACGTTTGCCAGACGTGGCCCGGGGAGTCGGCCCCAAGCTGTAGCCCGATAGGGAGCACCGGATCACCCTGCAATGAATCGCCTCTAATTTTGCCGAGGTTAGCCATCTGGTTATGTTATTACTGCCAAAATTAATTTTGATGCAAGTTGCACTCTAGAATAAAAATTTATTGTTATGTAATTTAATAAATCTTTTCAATTCTTGTTCTCATAAACTTAGCGTAAAATTGTGCTTGAATGGTCACCATAAGTAATGAGGTTTCATTTGTATACCTTCATTCAGTTCAAGCAAAATTGTGAAAAAAAAAAAAAAATAGCCATGAAAACTTAATCAGGTATTAATTAGTTCTCCCAGAAAGAGGCAAGGTGTGTACGAGGTCATTTTTGTTTTTGTTTTTAACTCTGGGTTTTTATTGTTGTTAGTAATCATGAAATCATGTTCCTAATTTAAATGGGAAAACAATATTTAGGTTTTAGGTGGATGAGGTTGTTTGCACAGTCTGAGTTTTCTCCTAAATATTTTTAGTTCAAGAACTGTTTAAAGATGAAAAGAGGTCATTGATTTCTAATAAGAGAATGGAATGTGTAAGTTGGGCTGTATAAACCTAGAAATATTTCATTGGTTTTTCCCTCTCTTTTTGCCCCTAAAACAATGCATTTGACCAAAGATAATTGCGTGACAACTTGCTTAGCTAATCCCAGAATTCAGAGCCTCTGAGTCCAGGGAACAGTTTTGGGAAGCTGGGAAAGCGTTCTGGGTATGGGAATGCAAGCACGCGGATCAGTAGCCCGCTGTGCTTCTGTGATTCCCTCACACAGGAATTCTGCCCTTCTGAACTATGCAGGGTTTCTTTTGGGCTGGGTGGTTAGTGTGATGTTTTCCCTTATTAGGATGCCTCCTTGAGGCCCAGGACCTGGTGAGTTTAGGGAGAGGTGCTCCAAGGCAAACATTCCGGGGAAGCCTCCGGGATGCAGCTTCAGCAGCCCTCTCCCTGGGGCTGCTGTCTTTCAGTGTCCTTGGAGCAGCTCACAGTCTTTCTTTTAAGGAAGCCTCTCACTTTCAGAGGTAATGAAGCAGCACAGATTTCCTCCTGGGTGAAGGCTACGTGCTTGATAGAACTCTACGATCTCTAGGTAGAGTGTGCAAGTTAGAAAAATCTCTTTTCCAGAGCAATATTAAAAAAAAGACTGCTGTTGAAAAAATTAATGAAAGGAATCACGAGTCACATATTTTATTTTATTTTATTTTATTTTATTTTATTTTTTTAAGATTTTATTTATTTATTCATTTATCCCCCCCTTGCTGCTTGTGCTCGCTGGGTCAGCTAACCACGCCGTGCGGGCGGGCTTGCCTTCACCAGGAGGCCCTGGGAACTGAACCCGGGGCCTCCCATATGGTAAACGGGAGCCCCACTGATTGAGCCACAGCCGCTTCCCACGAGTCACATATTTTAAACATGCTCCATTCACTTAGCTGGTCACTGTCATACTTTTTTTTTTTTTTTCTCCCAGAGACTGTTATTGTGTTGCTTAGACCTCACTTCAAGAAAAGAAATGTTTGGACAAATAATCCTGTGATCGTGTGAAATTTTAAAATTTAAAACTTTCTGCCCCACCCCCCCCCCCCCTAGGGGGGGAGGTTTTTTTTTTTTTTTTGTTTCTCTTCTGTAGGTGCCGGGGCCAGGGATTGAACCTGGGACCCGGGACCTTGTATGTGGGAAGCCACAGCTCAACCACTGAGTCACATCGGCTCCGCTGAGTTGTTTTTTTTGTTTGTTTCACTTGTTTTTTTGGTTTTAGAAGGCACTGGGTACTGAGCCCAGGACCTCCTACGTGGGAAGCAGGCACTCAACCACTGAGCCACATCAGCTCCCCAGCAAGTGTGTGTGTATATTTAAATTTATTTATTTATTTACTACCTGCCTCTTGTTGTTTTGCGCTCACTATCTTCTCTGTGTGTTCTTCTGTGTCTCCTTGTCTTCTCCTTAGGCGGCACTGGGAACCGATCCTGGGACCTCCGGAGTGGAGAGAGGCGCTCAATCTCTTGTGCCACCTCAGCTCCCTGGCCTGCTGCGTCTCTTGTCTCTCTTCTGTCTCTCTTTGTTGCGTCGTCTTGCTGCGCCAGCTCTCCTGCGTGGGCCAGCACTCCACGTGGGCCAGCACCTCACGCGGGCCAGCTCGCCTTCACCAGGAGGCCCCGGGAAGTGAACCCTGGACCTCCCATGTGGTAGACGGGAGCCCGATTGCTTGAGCCACATCTGCTTCCCCCAGCAAGTAACTTTTGATGTTTTGTTTCCATCAGCTCTGTTGGGGATAAGAAAGTTAAAGAGCTGGTATTTTAAAGGAAGTTACGTTGTTACTCGGCCTGCTCTTTCTGCGCCTGTCCAGGCTGATGAAATTGCAAGTTTGTATAGCTCAGTCCTCAGGCACCTCAGTGCTCAGCCAATCTGCACAGCCCTGGCAGGGGGCTCTTACATTGAGAAGACTGCACGCTGAAGCTGTGTTCACAGCACCGTAAGCAGACGGCGGGTGCTTTTCCGCGAGGAAAGCTGGCCAGTGGCTAGCAAGCCTGGCTGCACGTCGGGGCACCTGGAGACCTGCACACACCAGCACCCCAGAACCCAGGGCCCGCAGGATGTCTGGGCGCGTCTTAGAGCTCCCCAGGAGCTCACGTGTGGCCGAGGCTGGGGGCACGGCTACCCAGACCCTCAGCCTCCTGCTGCTGCTGCAGCCCCCACGCAGGTCTCCCAGTAGCAGCTCCAGGGCTGCTAGGAGGGGGCGGAGGTTCCTGGCCTCCTCTCCCCACCACACTGCACAGCACCTGCCACGCTGTGTGAACGTGCCATGACTGACGTTTTTCAAGTCCAAGGCGTGCCTTCCTTTGGTTCGCCTTCTTTTTTTGCAGGTGAATCTGTGGTTATCCAAGCCGTGCCCTGTGAAGAACTTACCCTCGATGTGTCTGTCACTGCCTGGCCTCAGATGACCAGAAGAGAATAGGAACTTGGAATAATAGGAAGTTACTGTAACCTCTAAATTTTATTACAAGTAACCTTTCTTTGATCACTGGCATTTTATTTTGTAAAATCTCTATTTCTAAGAATAACTGTTTTTTTCAACTCTAATTAAAAAGAAACTTATTATTTTGAAATAATTTCGAGCTACAGGACAGTTGCAAAAATAATACAAAACCCAATGCAGAGAACTCTAACATAGTCCCCACTCTCTTTTTGATCTTTAAAACCAGCAATGAAAAGTCTGATGAAATACATTCTTACCTTCCCAGCGTGAGTTAGATTTGGGAAAACTCACGAAACGCACTTGAAACATGGCCAGTGAAGAATGCTGTGCCTCTGGGCCTCTGCGCAGCCTTTAAAACGGGTGTGAGAGCTGACCCCTGGAAACGCCGCTGTGGGCTTCCGGCACGTGGAGGGGGGCACGGCTTTGCAGCCCCTGCCTGCGGTGCTGTGAAGCCCGCGGTGCTGTGAAGCCCGCACTGCAGACCGGGGCCTCTGGGGAGCTCTGAGAAGCTGTTGATGCCCAGCTGCCCCCAGCCAGTTACGGCAGGCTCCCTGCGCGGCCCGGCGTCTTCAGCACCCCGGGAGAGTCCAGTGTGCCGCCAAAGCTAAGAGCCACTGGCTTGAAGTTTTGCCTTAGCTCTCAATGGCAGGTTTGCAGAAGGCTCACCAAGCGTTCTCCGGAAAGCACAGGGAGAGAATTGGGTCCAGCTGGCCAGAGGCCGGGCCTTTTAAGCCAGGTGCCCGGAGCAGGCCCGTTGGCGGAGCCAGAGCTGTTGGTTCCCGCTGGCCAGGGCAGGAGGGCAGGCTGTGGTGGCCATGGGATGGGGGCACCGCTGTGTTGAGAGGCTTTAGGGTGGAAGGGCGTGCGAGGACCACGGCACCGGCACAGTAGGCAGAGGAGGAGAGGCCAGTGGGCCGGGTGGAGCACGGCAAGGGCCCAGTGCTGCCTGGCCTGGGAGGTGGGGTGGGAGGCCCTCGTGCCCCTGGAGAGACGGGACCTGTCCTCAGCTGCGGTGCTGAGCGCCGGTTTACGGGGGCCAGCTGCTACCTGCCAGGAGCCAGGCTGTGCCAGCCTAATGCTGTGTGACACTGGCTCTCAAGTGCGGGCCCTGGGCCTGCGCATCCGTCTTGCCTGGGCCCCTCTCCCACACCTGCGGGTCCCACAGCCTCACACGGCCTCCAGGTGGGCCTCCGCTCCCAGCCTTTATCTCACCTCGTCCTCACCTCCTGCTTTTTTATACTGTACCCTTGGGGAAACTTGGACTTGGCGACACATTTGTCAGAGATACAAAGTTGGGCCTTGGCTTTGACCTGGGGCGCATGGGGTACCCTGACAGTTCTGGAGGTGGGCTCCAGGTTTGGGGCCCGGAATCCCCTTTCCTACGTCTGCATCTGCTTCTTGATGCACAGGATTAAATGAAATTAGGTGTATAAGCATATGGGCAGCAAGTGGTGTTAAGAAATGCCTAGCTTTAAAAACCAAGCCAAACCGTCTCTTTGGAATGCTTTGTGGGTCATGTGGGCGTTCCTGAGGAGCTACCTTGTAGTGGGGCTACTTTCCCCTTCCACTTTCTGTGTGACTGTAGTGCTTGCATTTTTAAAGCCAAATCTATCTGCACAATACACACATTTGTGTAAATTCACACGTGTGTGCACATGCACAGCTTTCCAAATGGCTAAACGGTGTCTTCTCTTCTCCATTTTGCACAAGGAAACAAAAAGCCCTCAGCAGGTGTAGCGTCAGAGTGCAGGACTGTATGTGTCAGAAGGCTGGACAGCAGCCCTGCCTCCCGGCTGGCCTTGGAGCCCCTGACAGCCCCCTGCCTGTGAACCGGGAAGACGGCGCTGGGCAGAGCTGCGTGCGTGGCGAGCCCGTGCTTTCGGGGTGTCTCAGGGGCATGTGCAGGCGAGCAGGGCACATCCGACTCATGGTGCTCAGACCCCCGTTTCCAAGTGTCTCGGTTCCCGTGGCTGAGAGCTGACCCAGGAGGTCAGTGCCCACAGCCTCCATTTCCGGTGGAGCCCCAGGGACGCGGGAGGCGACGGAGGGGCCACCGTCCGTCCAGAGAGCAGGTGGCTGCTGCCTGTGCAGGCAGAGGACATGCGTTCACGGCGAGAACTCCGGGGCCCAAAGCCTGGGCGCCAGGCCTCGTGCAAGAGAAACGTTTATGCGTGAACACGGGCGAAGGCCTCAGGGCTGAGAAGTTGCTGGGACTGAAGATGAGCCACAGGCGAAGATAAATTCTGAAGTCAGAGAGTGTGCTTCAGGCGGAAAGCACGCATCAGTGTGTGCAGGAAGGTGATCGGAACATGCAGGTTACCGTGTCTAGTTGGGGAGGGGCCAGGATGACTGATTATTCCGATTTTCAGGGTGAGAAGACCCAGGACTCACACAGCATACCCTGCCCTCCCAGTTTCGGGTTCAGGTGGGAGGGTGTTTTGACCCAGTTTTCTCAACCATCATGAGTTAATCGTTTCAAAACATACACCTGGTTGGCTTCAGGGCATGCCGAAGCGGCCCGGTGAGAGCCGCTGCCCACAGCCAGGCTCTCCGCGAGGGTTGCTCATGCCAACAGCTGCGTGGTCTGCAGCTTGGGGGTCTGCAGGGCTTAGGCCGGCACCCCCTTCCCAGGTGTGCCCCTTTGGACTGAGTGCGGCCTTTACAGTTGTCAGGTGCTCGGGAGGGGCAGGGTGACCCGGGCCAAGACCCCAGATCTGCGGGAGCTGGGGGACGGCCCCTCCCTCCCCAGCCCCAGGCGGCAGGTGAGGCGCCCAGGTGGTGCCTGCCGTGGGGGCCCAGGCTGTCAGGCCGGCCCCCTTCCTCCGAAACAGCCCCCTTCTCTTCTTGCGGCCTTCCCTCTGCCCTCTGCGCTTGGGCGGGGGTAGCAAGTGGGGAGCAAAGCCCAGCTCCTGGGGCATCAGGAACGCCGGACCCGATGCAGCCGCGTTCGCAGGTCTTTTCACACGCGCGTTGGTTCCCCGTAATCAGAATGGGTGTGCAGGTCATTGGAGAGCTGGCGCCTCGCGCAGGCTCACTGGTCAGGAAGCCATTCGCTGTGAGGTAGGCGACTGGCAGCTCGCTAGCAGGCCGCGGTGGCTGCAGGAGCGCGTGCAGGTAGCCTCGTAGGTCTGCAGCCGCGGGGCCTGGCTTGCTGGTCTTCCTGGGCGTGCCCCGCCAAGGACAGAGTGCCAGACATTTGACGCCCAGGAGGAGTAAAACTCCACTTCGCAATGGGTAAAAGGAGCGGAGAGTACTAATTCAGCCTTGTTTCCAAAACGGAAGGTTTTGGACGTGTGTGCATTTGCAGAGGGCACGAGGTGGGCAGTGTGTGTTCCCAGTACCACTGGGGGTTTCCACTCTAGCTGTTAACAAAGATTTTCTTGTGTCGTTCTGGCAAAGGAAAACAGCAGGCAATCCTTAGACTCTATTTACTGGGCAATGACCCACCTGGAAACAACCAGCCCCCACCTCGTAGAAAGCATTACTCAGCTTTCTTACCTGTCTGCAAGTGCGAGCAAGTTGGCTCTAATTTTGAAACAGACTTGACCTCAGTGGGGAGTGGGTGGTCTGTCACTGGCGGTTTCTTCTTGCCCCATGCTGAAATGAATGCTCTGCTTTCCTAGTTTCCTGGTTCTTTTTATTTTTTATTTTTTAAAGATTTTATTTATTTATTCATTTATCCCCCCCTTGCTGCTTGTGCTCGCTGGGTCAGCTAACCACGCCGTGCGGGCAGGCTCGCCTTCACCAGGAGGCCCCGGGAACCGAACCTGGGGCCCCCCATATGGTAAACGGGAGCCCTACTGATTGAGCCACAGCCGCTTCCCTCTTTTTATTTTTTGCACTAAGATAGTCTCTCCTCTCCAAGACTGAGGATTTCAGGTTTGCCCACCATTTCTGCACCCTCCTCCTAGGCTGGGACGTTGGGTGATGTTGATCTACAGAGGATTAAAGCCACTGTGAATCCCAATGACTCTCACCCCTCTCCCACAGCCCTCCTACTTAGGACCTCGCCGCTGAACACGGCGACTGAGGCGCACACTCTGGAGAGACGTGTGCGTGGGTGGGCGTGGTTACTGGGACAGAGAACTCGAGAGAGCCAGGATTCTTGTGGTTGCAAGTGACAGAAGCCCACTGCAGCCACATACCTTCAGTGGGAAAGGGGATTTATTGTGTCACCCAGCCGGAAGGTCTCAAAGCGGCTTCAGGTCTGACGAGAGAGGACTCCTGCAAATGCCGGAGGGCCCCTCTGTGACTCTTCTTACACCTGATTCTCTCCCGCCCGCTGGCCTAGGTCCCAAGCAGGTTTCCCACAGGCGTGAAAGGTGGCTGCTGGTGAGCCGACCCCTGCTCTCCAGTCCCACAGCTCTAAGGAAGGGATCTCCGAATCCTCTCCCAGGGATGCTCCTCCAGCC
>JAKSZT010053860.1:5772408-5792332 GCA_026826555.1 Tolypeutes matacus | reverse complement strand
GCTGGCTCCTTCGGCAGCGGCCTCCTGGCTGCTCGGGGCAGCGCGTGCTGGCAGCGGCTGCACAGGGTGGCAGGCTCGTTACCCTCCTCAGCATCTAAGGCGAGCCAGGTCTTGCTGGCTGGCTGCGTTTGAGAGCTCCCTCGTGAGCTGACCTGCCTGTCGTGGGTGGTCTCAGCCGGAGGGCCCTGCCTCTCACCATGGCTTCTAAGGGCCAGCCGTGACCCTTGGCTTCCTGCCCTGGCAGGGCCAGGCTGGCCTCAGGACCCCATGTTGGCCAGTCTTTTTTTTTTTGTATTTCATTTAAATCCAGTCTGAGCTAACGGTAGGTTTGCATGCCGGTGGGAGAACAACTGAGATGCCTTGTACCTGGCGCTCAGTTTCCCCAGTGGCAACATGTCTCAAAGCTCTGGGACGGCCCCGCAGCCAGGCTTTGACACAGAGCGTTGCTGCGTTGCAGCGTTGCAGCACGGGAGGGCCCCTCCCACTTCTCCCCGCCCTCCGCCACCCTGAGCCCTGGCCCTGCCATTTCAGCAGGGCTGTGGCGGTGCACCTGCGGTGTGTGGACCTGGTGGGACTGGCTCCCGCGCTCCGCGTACCTAGCCATCTGCCCAGCGGGCGGGCAGCCAGCGCTGCCTTCCCTTCCTCGCCGGGGGGCTCCGTGCCTGCTCCTGCTGCGTTGCAGGCGTCGGGGGTCTTTTCCGCCTCACCACTCCCTGGGCTGTGGTCGTTGCAACGGGGAGCAAGGAGGAAGAGCCGGGGAGCGCTCACGCCCTGTCTCCTCCCTCCCCCCTCGGGAACCTCTGGGCCCCTCTGGGCGCAGGCCACTCCTGGCCTCCCACCCCGTGCAGTCTGCGCGCCCCCACGGCCTTGCCTTTCAGAGCCCGTGTGGGGCCTCTCGGGCAGTAGGTGACCCCAGCCAGGGGCTTCTTGACTGAATCAGTTGCACCCGAGCTCGTTAGGCAGGCGGGAGTCGAGACAAGACAGGGCTGTGCCTGTCCCTTCCGTGTGGGCTCCTTGTCCTCACAGGGTTTCCCGTGTGGGGCCAGGGCCAGGGCCACGTCTGGGCACGTGGGCGCTGCAGAGGGTCCCGGCACCCTACTTTACAGAGCAGTGCTCCCCTCCTGTTTTGCCGCTCCCGCCTTCCGGCTCCTGCCCTGCCCTGCTTTGAGAGAGGTGGGCTGTTGACGACCTTACCATGTAACAGGTCCTGCTACCCTCTCCGTGCCCGTCCGGCGTGAGAGCCGTCAGGCCGAGGTCTGGGCGGCGTGTCCAGCGTCTTGCCCCGAGTGGACAGGGCCTTCCCGAGTGGGCGAGGACGCCCGGCACCACCCACCCTGTTCCCTCACCACGGTCCAGCCGAAGGGGCAGGCGTGCGAAACGCAGTCCTCTGCCATTGCTGGAGAAGGACTGGGGTGAGGGCGTGCGCGGTAGACGACGCGGGGCGCCGGGGCCCCAGAACGGCCTTGGGGGGTCTGGGGAGGCAGAGCCCCCCGCTGCAGGTCCTGCTCGGCGCTGATGAGCCGCAGTGCCGGCCGCCTGCGTGTCCTTCCAGCCTGAGCAGGGTCCCCTGGCAGCGAAGCGGGCACCGCCGTCCTGCCCCCGCTTCCCAGCCGGCCGGAGACGTGCTCCTGCTGGGGCCCGTGAGCTCCCGGCCGCTCTGCCCTGGCGCCTGCCTCCACCCTGAGCGGGCGGCGGGCCCTGAGCTGGCTGCGGACCCCCGGCTCTGCTCCCAGCTGTCTTGCATGCGCCCCGGACTGCCTTGCCACACTCAGCAAACATGGTTCGTAGTCCTGCGCTTAGCGCTACCGTGATTTTTCTTAACTTTCTATGAGGGAAGACGGCTGACACAGAAACGAGGTCACGTAATCGCCCCGTGTGCCCCCACCCGGGGCGTGGCAGGGCTGGTTCCATCCCAAGCCCAGGGCCCCTCCACCCTCCCGGGTTCCTGTTTCCCCGAGTGGGAGGTCAGAAGACATGTGGTGTCAGAGTTCTTGGCCCGCTTGTTCCTGTTACTTGTACCTCTCCCGCTGGTTTCTCTGTGAGCGGACGGCATCCGCACAGGCTGCGCCAGGCTCTGCTCCCTGCACCAGGATCTTCCCTCCGGCGTGGAGCCCCCTCGGAGCTGCCCTCTGGTGGCACGCCCTCCCGGCTGGCCACCAGGAGAGTGTGGCCCCGGCCGGCTCCGGCCCTGCCTCTGCCGGGGAGCCCTGCCAGCTGCCTCCTCGGGCTGCACCGAGGCTCATCGCCCGGCACCTCCGTGGAGCTCGGCCTTCAGGCCCGCCCCTCTGCCAAAGCCTCCGACTGGCTCCATGGATGAGGAATGCTGGGTTCTTACCAGGTGTCTCCCATCGGATGCCCAGGTCCTGTCCCCTTTTTCCTAAGCTTTCCAAGCAGAGCATTCTTGCTCCAGCCTCGGGGAGGAAGACTTTATTGTTCTCCTGGAGACGCTTAGGTTCTCAGTTGTTGTCTCTGCCAGTTGACCTTTGCTGTGTGCTCCTCGCAGATGGTCAGGGGCCCCAGTCTCCTCCTTCTAACTTTGGATTGGGCTAACTTTCTGGGGCACAAACGGTGAACTCAGTTCATCGTCTGCAGGGTGGGATTCGTGTGAAGTTCCTGAATTTCACTTCCACCTACGAAGCCGTTGCAGTCACATTGTTGAAGTCATATTATAACATTTGGGGAAAATAAAGATGATGGTCTGACAGTACCCCGTGTGGGTGAGACTGAGCTGGCAGGTGGAGTGGACATGCTCATGCTCCACTGGAGGAGCCTGGCCGGCTCAGGGCACTTGGTCCCTGTCTCCTGAGGCTGGCCGCACGCATTGCTGTGTCCAGCCAAGCCCTTGTGCCTCCAGGTGCCCAGCCTGGGGGATTGCACTCCGGGATGCTCCTGCCGTTGGATCTGTATGGACAAAAGCCTGGAGGCACCCCAAATGCCCATCGAGAGCAACAGCCAAATAGATGGATGCTTTTGCAAAGAATACTGGACGGCTCTTAAAACGACGGAAGTAGTAGGCGGGTCTGGGCACACAGTGAGCAGGGTGGGAGGGGGAAGGCCAGGCACAAAATGGAAAAGTGTGACAGTATTCTTGTAACTTCACATACCCCACATTTCTCATAGACACGCACGCCCCCAGGGGGAAAGTCTAACAACGTAGCTTGGAAGAATGCACCCCGAATTCCCGTGGTGGGTGCTTGGGAGCTGGGACAGGGTGAGAAACAGAAGGAACAAGGGACTTCAACCTAAGCTGTAATGTCTTATTTCTTTTTTTTTTTTTAAAGATTTTATTTATTTATTCATTTATCCCCCCCTTGCTGCTTGTGCTCGCTGGGTCAGCCAACCACGCCATGCGGGCGGGCTTGCCTTCACCAGGAGGCTGCGGGAACCGAACCCGGGGCCTCCCATATGGTAAACGGGAGCCCCACTGATTGAGCCACAGCCGCTTCCCTTATTTCTATTTTATTAAAAAAGACAGACCAAATGCCCCAACTGAAAACTTGCGCATGCTGGATATCTGGGTGTCTGCTGCATCATCCTGGGACTTTGTTTAAAAACCACACAACTTAGGCTGAGACCGATGAATAACTGTTGAGAGACTGGCATGGGGGATCAGGGATCCAGACAAAGGAAAGGATGGGGCAGGAAGGAAAGGGGCAGGGACTGGTGTGAAAGCCCACAGTGTGGCTCCGTGCATGCCCCAGTCTTCCAGATCCCCCGAGCCTTCAGCCGCTGAGATACTCTAAAATCCAGATTTCTCCTCAAGTGCTGGTCCCCATGAAGCAAAAAGCCGACAAACCCTCCTCAGCCGCCAGAAGGGGGTCACGAAAGGCCTCCCCTGATGTTACAAAGGGAACTTGTGCACTTTGGCAAACTGTCCCCGGTAAAAGGTGAAGCTTTTAAAGCAGAAGACTTTAAACCTAACTTCCACTCAATCAGAAAGTTCAGTGAACAAATGAGCGAGAAACCCAGTTCTGACAGCGCTTCATCGTCCTTGGCGGTCCCTTTAGAAGGTTCGAGAGCAGTGCTAAAGTGGAAGCATTAAATTGAGGCTGTTGATGAGGATGGTTCCTGATAGCTGAGAGAGACCCCGCGTGTGATTGCATACACGTTGGCCTTCCGTTTGGGGAAAAAAGAATGGCATGCATTATACTTTTAAAGATGGCTGAGGGAGCAGATGTGGCTCAAGCAGTTGAGCGCCTGCCTTCCACTTGGGAGGTCCCGGGTTCAGTTCCGGTGCCGCCTAAAAACAACAAAGAAGCAAAACAAAAAACGCAACTCAGGGGAGCCGATGTGGCTCAGTGGCTGAGCATCAGCTTCTCACAAGCTGGTTGTGAGAACAAGGCCTGACTTCAATCCCTGGCCTTGGTACCCGCCCCCCCTGCCCCCCAAAAAGAAAGAAAATATGGTTGAATTAGACTCAATAAAAATGATGATCGTAGAATTATAGTTGTGGGATTTAGGAGCTACAAAAGACGCTGAGGGCAGTCAGGGCTACGCTCATTTTATGGCCAAGGGAGCTGAGGCCCTTTCCGAAGGCTCAGCGTGTTTGTACCTTTGGGAGTTGTGACTCTAGGGTCACCTGGCCACCTTCCAGGCTCTGGCCTCCAGCCTTGCGGAGTGTTGGGCAGCAGGGCGGTGGGCTCGGGCCTGCCCCAGATGGCGCCCCCAGCATGCAGTGTTTAAGCCACCTCTGTAGGGAGGTTAGCGTCGCGAAGCTCTGAGTACCCGCTTGGCCTTGGGGTCCGAGCTGGCTTCCTTTTCCATTTCACACAGATGTGCTTCTTGGGTGCTGATGGACCTGGCACCGCTGGCTTCCCAAGAAGCCCAGCCTTCCCTGGAGGGTGCAGGGTCCAGAAGCATCCGGGCAGGGTGGGGCATGCCCAGACCCTGCCGGGACCCTTGGCGGCGGTGGGCGGGCTGCGAGTGAGGGTCAGCAGGCTTGCCGCTCCTTCCAGGAAGGCCCTGCTTTCCTACCCCCACAGGCAGCCAGTCGCAGCCAGTCCCTGGGGTGCAACTGGAGAGCCATTTTCTTCTTGTGGCAGAAGGAGGTAATAATTTTTTTCTTGAGACACAAGGTGTGTACGGAGAAGTGCCCATGTTGTAAGTGTAGATCTTGGGGAATTTTCACCACGCTTCTACCTCCACCCAGATGAAGGAATAGAAGAGAGAGTCTTAAAAAAGACGGCAGACCCCCAAACCAGGCCTTTGTAAGGCGAGCCTCTTTTTCGAGGCCATTTCCCCTTCTCTCTCAAGGCTCTTTAGTCTGGTTTGTGCTTTTTTTAAAAGATTTATTTAATTTATTTATTTCTCCTCACCCCTTGCTGTTTGTGCTTGCTGTCTGCTCTCTATGTCTGCTCATTTTGTGCTGTCTGTGTCTGCTGTCTTCTTTTTAAGAGGCACCGGAAACCGAACCTGGGACCCTCCCATATGGGAAGAGGCGCCCAATCACTTGAGCCACCTCTGCTCTCTGCTTTTCGTGTCTCTCATTGTGTTTCCTCGTTGTGTCTCCTCATTGTTTCATCTTGTTGTGTCATTTTCTTGTGCCAGCTCACTGTACCAGCCTGCCATGTCAGCTCGCTGTTTTGCTCGTCTTCTTTAGGAGGCACCAGGAACCGAACCCCGGACCTCCCATGTGGTAGGCAGGTGCCCAGCTGCTTGAGCCATATCTCCTTCCCTGATTTGTGCTTTTAGAGTTAAGACTTATACCTTTTTGTCACTTTGGTGTGGGGCCACTGCAGTAAAATACCTAATGGTGTGGATTAGGGAATAGTTCATAGAATATTTTTGAAACTTGGTTGTTTTTCACGTTTGTTTTTCATTTTGGAAGACATCATAGTGAAGAATTAATTTTTTTAACCACTGTGGCTTCCTTGTTACCAAAGAAATGGCATTTTAAGTAGAAATAATTAGATTTAAGTTAGAGGTTTCTGGCCTTGGTTTCTTTATCAAGCACATCTTGGGTCTGACCCAGCTGCATCGTAAAAGCAAAAATCCCGCGATCGTGCCCTGCCAGGTAGGAGGCAGCCTACGTCAGGCCGAGGCTGCAGATCTCCCGCCAGGCTCCTGGGGTGCGGAGTGGCCGCATTTGGGAGCGCTCTCTCAGGGCTGCGGGAGGCGCTGCGGCCCACGCCCAGCCCTGCTGTCCCCGCAGAGTTTGGAAAGCTGACCTGCTGCAGCCCCCTGGAAGGGGCTGTAGTCTCCTCGCTTCACTCTGCGTTTTGAGGCCACGGTGCGTGGTGATGCTGGCGCCAGCGTGCCTGTGGGAAACCACTGACCCCGGCCGTGGCAGGTCACTCACCTGTTCTGACCCTCAACTTGCCGCCCTGGAAAATTGAGAGAAACTTCTTGCCCGGCCTCTCGTCCCACAGTCGTTTTTAGGACTGAAAACCGCAGCTGGCAGAGGCAGGTTGGAACTCTCGCTGTTGTGGGTTCGGAAGGCAGCCCGGGAGGGTGAGAAGTGAGGCCTGACCACGGCAGGCCCTGCGTTTGGGCTGGGGACGTGGAAAGGCAGGCGCATTAAGCTGTAGGGGCAGGAGGATAAAGAGGAGCCCGGGGTCAGGCCTGGCTGGCCTTCAAAGCCTCCTTCACCATGTGGGTTCCAGTTAAATGGCACAAATAGCCTTTCAGTGTTTGACCTTAAAAACTCCATCAAAGAAAGGGGTGGAAGATAATGAGATTTTCCAAGGCATCTTCAAGGAGGAAAAAAATTGAGATTTACCTTTTCCCTTTCAATGTGACGTATTGAATTTTATTATTTTAAAAACTATACAATTAGAAACTACTCTCTTTAAAACGAAAGTTGGGGTTCTTTCCTACACTTGTGCTCTTGATGTCAAAATACCGTGAGAAGGATCTTGCCAATTGAGTTAATAAGCATTTTAGCCGTGTTTGGAATTTGTTGCCGCTACCTATGGTTTTTTGTTTTTAAAGCCTGTGGAAGTAAGTTTGTTAAAGTCTGTTGTGGGAAGTAGCCTGCCTCCCCACTTTTGAACACTGATAAAAATCCCAAGTATTCCCATATCAATACTAACATATTTTTTCATCAGATTTTTCCCCAGAGGACTGAGTAAAGCCCTGGAGACAGATCCTGCAGGGCTGCTTGTCACTGTCTCAGATAGCCTTGAAGCTGAAGCTCTGAAGCCGGGAGCGCTGAACTGCCCAGAGAGGAGGAGCTGGCGACCCCTCTGGCTTCACCTCAATAACCGTGGGGATATGTGGGCACTCTCGTCAGCTTGTCCTTGCCTATCTTAAACTAGGAACGGAGTTTACTCAGTATTTTTGGTTGACTAATGAATAATTCATTCTCCAACGTGGAAGCAAGTTACTAGGCAAATCTGCCCTCCTTTTAAAAGATTACTCACACCCCAAAGCAGAACTGAAAAGCATTTTAAGTTGCCTTGCTTTGCCTGAGGCGATGGTGCTGCATCAGAAAAATCAAGTCATTTAATTTGAGTCATTTGTTAAGGGCCAAAGAATGTTGACATTTTTCCTGAAATTAGTAGTGAACTTGGGAGAAACAAACACATCACTGAGGAATTAAGGTTTTGCACACGAAAGTTCGCTGCTAGAAAGTCAACAAAAAAGGTGATTTTTATTCAGCCTTGTCTTGATGGGAAGGGCTTAAATGTCTTCCAGATTTGCTTTGCTGCTTTGTGCATGATTGAGGAGAGTTACAAATTAGATAATAATTTGATTATTTTGGTTTGATTCTAACTTCAATTCACCATGGAGAACTGACATTAGCTGGGGTGTTTAGGGTGATGAAAATCCTGGCTCCATGTAGTCCTATTGCCTTTATTTATTTTTAAAAAAGATTTATTTTATTTATTTTAACCCCCCTCCCCCCATGTTTTGCGCTCACTGTCTGCTCTCTGTGTCTGCTTGTCTTTTTTTTTTTTTTTTTAAGGAGGCACCAGGAACTGAACCCAGGGCCTCCCATGTGGGAGGGAGGCGCCTAATCGCCTGAGCCACCTCCACTCCCTGCTTGTTTTGTCTCTCATTGTGTTTCCTTGTTGTGTCTTCTCACTGTGTCATCTTGTTGCGTCATCTTGTTGTGTCAGGTCGCTGGCCTGCTTGTTTTCTTTAGGAGGCACTAGGAACCGAACCTGGGACCTCCCATGTGGTAGGTGGGTCCCAAGTGCCTGAGCCACATCCACTTCCGTCTGTAGCCTTTAAACTCTAAATTTTATAAGCACCCAGGCCTCACTGCCATCCATCCCCATATTAAAAACCGTTCATTATACCATTATTCTCCTTTGTCAGTAAATGGGTGCAGGTATTAGAAGCAAAGAAATGGAATCAGTCTGTTCTAGCTAATCGATCCTGGGCACAGGTGCAATATGTCTTACTCTTAAAAAAAAAAACATAAAAGCGGCTAGACCTTGTGGATTTTCTGAGCCTATTTCTCAGACACGATAATGAATTTTACCCTCCATGTTTGTTTCTTTGTTTTAAATTGTAGAAGCTGACAGTTTTGCTGTTTAGAGGTATTCCATTTCGTATTGATGTTTTAAAAGTTTTGAAATTGAAGAATGATTTGGGTTTGTAAAGAATTATCGATCACTGGAAAATAGTCATGTTTCCGGGAGGAATTGCCCGCCCTTGCCCACTGCCTCGCTCTGGGCCCTAGGAGCGGCCTGAGCATCTGGACCAGAAGTTTTGCGCTGGTGGGCGCTGGGTGAGGCCTGGTTGGGATGCAGCTCCAGGCTGCTCGGGGCCCTTCCCGCGGCCCTGGGCCCACGGCCGCTGCCTTGGGCTGGCTTGCATGGCCGCAGGGTCCCCAGCGTCGGGGCCTTCAGGTGAGGGGGGGCCCCGCTTGGCTGTGGAGACCCACCTACTCTGACTCCTGCTTCCCTCGCCATCCCTCGCTGCCAGGGAGCGCGTGGACCTGTCTCCGCGGAGGCCTTCCGTGGGCAGAGAAAGGCCACGGGCGCCATAGGGTGTGTGATTTTAGGGGTGAGCCCCACCAGAACCCACCAGAGCCTGAGCTGTGCCCGGGAGAGCTTGGAGAGGCAGCAGGGGGCGGCCGAGGTGGGCACAGCCGTGGGCCGGCCTTCGGAGCGGCCGTGGCAGGGGGTGTCGTGAAGTCCAGCTTGGGGTGTGCGGTTCCCACGCCACCCGAGAGAGGGTGATCTTTACAGTCGAGTAGGATGCGAGCGACCCACGTCAGAGGATGCCAGCTGGTTACACGTACTTGACTCTTGGATGTGGGTTTTTTGTAAATTTTGCCTCGGCTAGTTTTAAAACCAAATGATTTCCAGTGCTTGAGTATATAGGGAGAGTAGCCATAAAAATCTAGATTCTCGGCTTGAAAATAAAAGAGAGCATCTGCCCGCACTGGACGCTTGCCCACGGCTCTGACCGGCCGGGACAGGCAGGGGCTGCACCTTCGGGGAAGGGCCCAGGAGGCTCCCTGTCCGGCGCTGTGCTCTCCCCCGCCCCGGCCCGGAGCACTGGGCCGGTCCCCCGGGGCCAGCCCGGCCTCCCCCTGCCCGGCCAGGCCGCCAGGCGAGGCCCTTGAGGGGAGAGGTCAGCGAGGGCTTCTCCAAGAAGCCTGTGCTGCGTGGCTTTACCTGTCTAAGGACCGCGCTGTTGGCCCGGAGCATCCACGAGAGTAAAGGGCCGCGGGCCCTAGAAGGCCGCCGTCTCCCGGCGCCCGCAGCCCCTGTGCCTGCCCCGTGCTGGTGCGTCTGTCCTCCAGACTGCGCTTACACCTGGGAAACCGCGCCATGAGGCGGTTCTGGTGGCCTTCTCGGGCGGCTCCTTGCTTCCAGGCTGCGTGAGGCAGGGCTAGGGCCAAGGCAGGGGCTGCCGCCTGGCAGCTGGCTCGGGGGCTTCTGCCCCACAGTGACGCCGCCTCCTGGGTGGGACCCCCGGGAAAGTCGGGCTGCGGGCAGCAGCTCCGCTCATCTCAGCCGCCGCTTCCCTTCTGCCCATCCTTTCTAGAGACGTCGCCAGCCGCCTTGCAGACAGGCGTCTGTGCAGGAGGGCAGGAACGAGACACGAAGACTCAGGTTTTGTCCTCGGAGAGACGCTAGTCATGCGGGGTCGCAGAGCTTAGAGGCAGTGATGGAGACGGGCCCACACGTAGGGGGGCCAGGAGGCTGTCGCTGGGTGAGTGGCAGCCTGGGCGGTGAGCACACGAGCCGGCCATGTGTGTGAGTGTGAGTGTGAGTGTGTGTGCATGCGTGCGCCGGGTGGGGGTGGGTGTTATCGGGGGCAGCGCGAAGGCAGGGAAGACACTGTCCCTGGGGAAGGACAAAGGAGGTGCACCCCTGTCCTCAGAGGAGACGCGAGCTGCCAGCCTGGGGAGGAGCTCACGAGGAGCCCGGGGAGGCCGTTGCCCCCGCCTGTGGGTGAGAGCCAGCACCCCTGTGGCCTGGGGCCCCCAAGTGCAGCAGCCACTCCATGGGGAAGAAGGAGCTGTGGAGCCGGCAAGGGGTGGGATGACAGCTGGAGCCGTCTCCGCTCTGCCTCCATCTCTCACCCCCTGAGAGGATCGTGGCCCTGGGGCCACTTCTACGTCCACACCTTGGACATGTTCCTGTTTTTGCCAAATCTGATGAAGATCCCTACAGGGAAGGAGACTGTGGAAAGCTCAGTTCCCATGTTAACCAAGTTGACCCATCACAATAGCTGAGTTTATAAACATCTGGCCTGTGAATATTGTTCTTTTTAAGAGCCATCTGGGGAAATGCGTAGGTTTCCTTCTTTTTCCTTGCTTGATTGCAGATACATGGTATTTGAACCAAGAGGCCTGGGAATTTACCGTTTAAATGACATTTTCTATGGGGGAAATGTGGTCTGGTATTTAAGCTAAACTTTTGTAAAGCATCCTGTTTTAAATTGCAGCTTTCTTTGTTTTGGAAGTTTTCTGAATGCTGTAGTAGCTAAACGGGAAAAGGAAGCTTTAAATCAGTTTCACGGCAAGCACTGAGCCCGTCTGGAATAGCTGAGCTTCGGGAGCTGTGTTCCGTGTTGCGTGGCGGGACTGGAAGCCACCCTACCTCGCTCGCGCAGAGTGCTGTAAACGAAGTGGCCTCTCTTACCACGACAGCTTTGGCTTTCTTGTGCTCTACGTCAAGGGCGGGATTTTTGCCGCTGGCCGCGAGACCTGGAAACCCAGGGTTCCCGCCCCCACTTGGACACTGACAAACGACACCAGTCACGAGGGCATCATCCGTAAACGTGCGTGTACGGCGCTTTAGAGTTTACGGGGTATTTTCACAGTGGCTCACTTCTGTCCTCCTGATTGTCCTGGGCTGTAAGGCAACCACCCTGTTTTTTGGGTGGTGAAACTGAGGCAGAGAAAATTAAGTGGCTTTCTCCGAATCGTGCACTTCAGTAAGTGGTAGGAACAAGTCCCGTGAGCTGGCTCCCTCGTCTTTGCACAGCCACCCGTGACGCTCAGCCGCCACCGCCACCCTTTGGCCGGCCTGCAGTCGAGGGTCCCGGCCTCTGAGCGCCGGAATCCCGTGTGAACATCCCTGCTCTTGACTGGGCACGTGCAGTTGGCGTCAGGCAGGGTCCCAGGAGAAGAGTGGTCTGCGCAGGGCCGCGGGCCTGCTGGCAGCAGGACTCCCTGCCCCACCGTGCCAGCACGCGTGTAGTGGCTGCCCAGGTGGAGCTTGCCGGGAAGCTGCCCACCCACCCGCCAGCGCCCCTTGCCAGGGAGCCAGCTGGGCCAGCTGTGGAGCTTGCAGTGGAGCCGCCCGTGGGGCGGGAACTGGGGGCTCCTCGTGATGGCTGTGCCCGCACCGAGCAGAAAGTGCACTGGAATTGGGAAGGGCAGCCCTCTGGTCCTCCAGGGTCCTCCTGGCACCCTCGGCCAGCGTCACGCCCTCCAGGGTCCTTCCGGCACCCTCAGTCGTTGTCGTGCCAGCCGTCCGAGGAGACTGACAGGGCCCCGCTCCCGGCTCCCGGCCCCCCGTATCCGGGGCTGGGGCGTGGAGGGTGGATGTGGAGTGCTGAGGCACACGCCCGTAACTGGCCCTGTGTCTCCAGTCTTCCTGCTCTGCCTGGACCGTAGCTTTCTCGGCAGTGCCCGACACTCTGGGGTTAGAACGTGCTGCCCCGCGGCAACTCTTCCTCGCTCGGGCGGGCGTGTGCTCTCTGGTGCAGTGCTGATGGGACTGCCTTGCCCAGCCGCCGCTCTAGGCTTCTGCAGCAGAACCGTGGGCCTCACCCCGCCTGGGGAGGAGACAGACCCTCTGGGCGGTGTCCGGCTCGCCGTGGAGCTTGTGAGCGCTGGCCGCGGCCTGCACGTTCGTTCCAGGTCCTTATCCAGCTGCCCTGGACTCTGAGCTGCCACTTGCAGCCACCTGATGCCAATTCCGCTCCCTGTGCATTTCTTCCATGTCATCCCTAATCTCCTCTTGAACAGCTGGCTGCTTTTCTAATTTTCTCTGGGCTTCTGATGGCTAGCCCCAGCCTTTACAGCCTCCGAGTCTTGTCCTGTCGGCTTTCCGTCGGCATTTGTGGTGGCCACATGCCCCCTCGGCCCAGGATCTGGTCACCTAGCCATGGGCTCTCTCTCTGTCCGTTACCTGGCCCTGTCCTCTTGCCCGGCCATGCCTGGCTTTCCTTGCCTTGGGGGCACATGCCACCCAGCCTGCATGGCAGAGAGGGCAGAGAGGAGCGTGTTAGCATCTTCAGAGTAGATTTTATGTTCTTAAGGACCATACTAAGTACTGACTCTGTCCTTAAGGTTCAAAGCATAAAATGCAGGTTTTTAAAAATTAATTTTGTTAGTTTTTTGTTTTGTTTTGTCATTTCCATTGCTTTTTTTGCATATCAACTATAAATCATTTTTTAAAAGTCTCAGCCCGTTTGGGTGGCGGTTTTCAATTTTCCATGGGTTTCACTGTTACCAGAGCCCAAGTTTGTCTTACATTGGAACTAAAGTGAGGATAAGATCTACTCTCAGATTATTTCACAATTGGAGACTTCTCCTGGATGAGTCAGTTTTCCTTTCTGAAGGCACTGAGCTCAAATAGAATGAGCAAAATAGTTAAATTAAGCAGACTAAGGAAGTGACTTCAGTTATTGTTCTAGCTAACAGCAGGCACTGGCTTTGTCTTGCAGTCTCATGCTCTGGAAAGTGAGCCATTCTTGAGACTGTCATACTGATAAGGTGTGTGTGTGATCCATGGCTTTTGAAATAGGATGGTGACTTTCTAGAAAAAGAAGGTTGTTCTTCTTCCTTTTGAGCTCTCACAATTAGGATTTTCCAAACCACTCAAACTCAAAACATCAGTCTTTTTCAGACCAGTGTCCCCTTGACTTTGCATCATCAGGTATGCTGTCAAGCCCTCCTCCACTCAGAACCTCAGCATCTTCTTCAGACTGGTGTCCCCTTGACTTTGTATCATCAGGTATGCTGTCAAGCCTTCTCCACAACTTCTTCTGGAGTTCTTAGTTTTTGCCTGACTTAGTCTCTGCTTCCCTTATTAGTTTAGGCCCTTATTTCCTGGCATCAAGTACTGCAAAGCTTTCCTAAGTAGGTACTCGTCAGGGCCCCTTCCTTATCATTTGATCCTTATGCAGAAGAAATTAATTTCAGGTATAACTGCAGATTAATCTTCCAGAAGTAAGTTCACTCTCTGACTTCCATGCTTTCACTGGGCCCCCAGTGCCCACAGCATAGTCCAGATTCTGATTCAAGGTCAAGTTCCTAACCTTCCCCCTTCCTGCCCTTATCTTCAAACACTCTCCTGACTCACCGCCCAGCCTGCTGGGGACTTCCTGCCTGCGCGCCTCTCTTCCCGTCTGCGCCTCTCTGTGGGTCGTGCTGCCCGCGCTGCACTCACCCTTGCAAGGTGCTGCCTGCGTGGCTCCTGCCGTTTGTGAAGAGCCTTTTCATCTCCATCCTGAGGAAGAAGCGGCCCGCTGTCCCGCTGCTCCCGCACTGCACTCTGTCCCTTTAAGCAGGAGCCTCGTCCCACTCGGACAAAGGCTCTTTTTGCCCGCGTGGCTTCAACCTTGATCATCTGTAACGTCTGTTAAGTGAAGCTTGGAAAAACTTTGTTCCAAACAAGACTTTTATGAACGGGTTCTGTTTTTCCCTGCGGTTGGTTGCTGGCCTTCACTTCCAGGAGAGCAGGAAGGCGGCCTGCACGCTGTGGGAGCTTTACTGCTTACCTGCAGCCGTGCACGAGCTGTCCATGCCTCACTGCGACTCATAGCTGGACCCAGTCTGGGCCTGCCGTGGGCCTGGTGCGCTCGTGGCAGCGGGGGCCGTGTCGTGGCTGGGGAATGACCCAGGCCTGCCTCCCTGGCCTTTTGCAGAGGGGCTTTCTGAGTTAGGGCAATCGAGGCTGAGGACTGTTCCTGGCGCTCTAGGAGGGAGCCGCCCTTCTTGTGGCGCCGTGATTCCACAGGCACTGGGCAGCTGGCTCTCACAGTTGTCATGCCAAGTCCTGTCCCTCTGTCCCTGTCTTTCAGTGCAGTTGTGTGACAAAGCGCGTCACAGGCTGGATGTCTGTCATGCATGCCCCAGTCACCGCAGGCAGGCTGGCAGGCTGAGCCGCCATCCTTCAAAAGATCTAGGGGAAAACCAGCGCCAGCTTCACGTGGGTTCATCACCCAGCCTAGTTAGGTGTGATGGGGTAAAGAGTATAGGTGAGAGCCTTTTAAAGCTGCCTTTTCTCTCTTACGACCCCTTTCCCTATGAGAACAAGAAGCATCAGAGAGAGATTTTCTCTTGGTGAGGAGGCTGAGGAAGGAAGGAAGGAGAGAGGAGGGAAGGGGGGAGGGGAGGGGAAAGGGAAAGAAGGGGAAGGGAAAGGAAAGGAAAGGAAAAGAGGGAAGGAAAGGGGAAAGAAGGAAAGAAGGAAAGAAAGAAAAAGACAGACAAACCGGTTTATCTCCTAAGTCTGAGCACATTTGTGCTAGGATTTAGGTGGCGTGTGGTTAGCGGAGCCGGATGATGCTTTGGGATGCAGCCTGCCCTCAAGGGCAGGGGCTCTAGCAGTGTTTATAGATGGGAAGAAAAACATTTCCCTGCATAGTGTGCTTCAGAGGCGGTGGGTCGGGAAGAACAGGAGTTTTACGCTTCAGCCCGTCTGCTCACTCTCACAGGGGGCCAAGCTAGTTTTTTCAAATTTTGATTTTTCAGATGCTGAGGAATGCTAACATCTTAAAGGCACAAACAGAGTAAGGTTCTGTCCTTAGAGATTTGTGAAGATAGAATTGTCCCCCGTAAGTGAGTGTACATTTTGGGGGCCCTGTTCGAATAAAAGCTGGACTGGCCTTCTGGGCAGACACCTGACTCGCCCATGGCTCGTGGTGTTCTCGGCCTCGTTCTGTGGCCATGGCCGGTATTTTCATGCTTCACATGGGTGTGCTTTACTAAATGTTAGCTTCAGTGGTTTTCTAGGCCTCCTAGCTGAGTGTGCAAATTGGATTCTCAGTTCACACCAGGTATCCATTGGCAGTAGAGTTGGAATTATGAAAAAATTAGCTGTATTTGTAGAGATCAATGTTTAAGAATTTTAAAAGAGGTAAATGTATGTATTCACATAAATTATCTTCCTCCTGCTTTATTCTAGAGCAGATTTTCTAAAACAATAACACAAACGATAGTTTTTACTAGCTGCTATTAAAATACACTTAAAGGGGCTGCTCTTCATACCTCTTTGTAGTGAATGCACTGTTTACATTCCGCTGTGAAGATGGCCTGTCTTCAGGGAGGACCGCATAGTTATTTACCCTGAGTAAGGTTAGTGGTGGGCAGTTTCAGCCAGAAATCCTTGGAAATGGATTTGTGATGTATAACCGACACCTTGAAGCTAACGTTTTTTTCCTCTTGGTGTTTTTTTTATTTTTTAAGATTTTATTTATTTATTCATTTATCCCCCCCTTGCTGCTTGTGCTCGCTGGGTCAGCTAACCACGCCGTGCGGGCGGGCCTGCCTTCACCAGGAGGCCCCGGGAACCGAACCCGGGGCCTCCCATATGGTAAACGGGAGCCCTACTGATTGAGCCACAGCCGCTTCCCTCCTCTTGGTGTTTTATACATCACTGACTGTGGTGGATAGAGCCTGCATCGCTGGTGCACTGTGTTGTCCATGGTGACTACAAGGAAGAGAGGAAAAAGATACCAGAGTTCTCAGTAGCTGTGGAAGGCACACTCATAGAAGAAGGTTGTGTTTCTTTACGAAGTGGGAGTTCTGAAAGATGGAAAGTATTTCAGCAAGGATGTCGGAACTGCCTGCCCTGGCAGCCACGGGCCCCTGGAGTTGGGAGGCACCCAAGTCTGGCTTGCCCAGTTGGCCTCCTCGCCCTACACCCGCGTCTTCCTTATCTTACAAGTCAGGCTCTTTTCCCGCCCGCATGGCTGTCCTTCTTTGGTTCAGCGGGGAGCAGAGGTGGGAAAGGCACAGGTGCTCCCTCCTAGTGGGACAGCTGAATGTGGATGGAATTGCTGCGGCTGGAGCCGGGGCGTCCCTCCACTCACCTGGACGGTCCTCCTGAGGTATGGCCTGGAGCAGGAGCCCCTGTCTGCACAGAAGCATTCCAGGCCCCCAGCCTGCCCCAGCCTGGCTTTCCCCTTGGCCTTTCTCCTGCTCTCTGCTTGTCCCTTTGGATGCCTTGACACAGGCATTCTTTCCTTCTGCAGGAGTGAGGCTGCTCCTCTCTAAAAAGCTACATTCCTAAAGGCTGTATCGTAAGTGCCACTTGCTCCATGAAAGTCTTGCTGTACATCCTCTCCTGAAGGAGGCAAAAATATTTCCAACTCGTGTAGCACTCCATCCCTTTATGCTGTGTCGCTTTATGCACGTGCCTCGGGGTTCCTCTAGAAAGCGGGCTTCAAGGCGGAGCCGCGCAGTGTCCCCAGGAGCATTGTAGAAGTACAGAGGGCCCCCCAGGCCTGCCGACTCAGCCCCCCTCGGAAGCAGTCACAGTTTGAGAAGCCCTGGTTTCTAAGCGCACAAACGTCCTCAAGG
The DNA here is from genome assembly GCA_026826555.1 of Tolypeutes matacus. Lineage (NCBI taxonomy): Eukaryota > Metazoa > Chordata > Mammalia > Cingulata > Chlamyphoridae > Tolypeutes > Tolypeutes matacus. The sequence continues at coordinate 5,775,387 of JAKSZT010053860.1, read as the reverse complement.
CCGGATCTGCACCTTTCCAACGACCCCACCCCAAGACAGGTTCTTGTGCATAGTACTTGCTGAATAACCAGTTAGTGCAGGAATAAATGAGTCTTCGGCCACGCACATGGCGGCTTGTTGGCACACACACCAGAGCCATCCGACGCGCTCAGGCAGGAGGTGTTAGATACAGACCTGAGTTGCAGCAGTAATTACATGGCTGCTTTCCATGCCCGTCCACTTTCTGCAGCCCAGGTTTTACCTTCACATATTAGGTACCAGTTCTTTGGGGAAGGGGAGCCCTCCCTGAGTCGCTGGCGCCTGTCTGTCCTTGATTTGGGGGCAGGCACAGTTCTTCACCCCACACACCTGGGGATGTGGCAGCCACGGGGAGTGCTGGTGCCAGGGCGCCACCTGCTGGCTCCGGTGAGGGCCTCCCGCTTTGGGGTGCCCCCGGGCCACCACCAGGCCCGCCCTCCCGCCTCCTTACAGCCCTGTCACATGCCTTCCTGCTTCCTCTGACTCCCTGGCCGCTCTCTCCTGCACGTTCGGGCAGCCTGTCCTCCACCCGAACCCTGGGGTCTGTCCTCGGTGGACTTCTGTGCATCTGTCTTCTGTCTCGGTGACCTCCACGACTTTTCCTCGTGTAGGCGGCCTTTCCTGGATGATGCATAATTGGCTTCCTTCACGTCACCTGTGCCCTGGACGCTGCCCCTGGACGGCTCCTTAGCCGCGCTCGTGGAGCGTGTCAAAACCTAAAAGCTCTGTGGAGCGTGTCGAAGCCTAAAGCTCTGTCGCTCACAGCCCACGAGTTTGGTTATAGGTGGCTGAGTGTAATCCCGGGCAAGCGGAAACTTACTTGCAATGTGTCTATTTTCACTTTGGATAAAATTGTCTAGACCTTTGAAAGCAGTTGTTGACAGAAAGAATGGCTCCACGTTTTCATTATGAGTGGGCTTTTCATTTTGTTCTTGGTGTTGATTTGCAATGAGTGGCTGCTTTATTACAGTAAGATTCCCTGGCTTTCGGCAGATCCTGAGGGAACTGTCCTGCCGTGCCAGAGCTGAGGCAGAAGTGCTTCCCACTCCCCCTTGCCAATGGCCAGGGGAGAAGTTTACCGCCCCAGTTCTTTGTGCTGACCTTGGCGCACAGTCTAGTAACTGTGAACTTTCAAACTGTGTACTGATGTGCTCGGGACCAGACGTTGTTTTCGCAGAGTTTCCTAGCAATTTGTAAAGATAAGGCATTTTAGTGTAGACCAGGGGTCAGCAAACTTTGTCTGTAACAAACCAGAGTAAATATTTTTGGCTCTGGGGACCAAATGACCAACTTCTGCCCTAAAGCAGCTGTAAGCAGAATGTAAACAAAGGGGTGTGGCTGTGTCAGGAAAACTCTTTACGAAAACAGGCAGCTGGAGGATGGAGTTGGCCCATGGGCCGCGGCCCATCAGCTGGGTTAATGCTGAGCTTGGTTACTACTGTGTAGCAAACGGTCGGGTCGGGATTTCTCCGGATCAGAGGTACCACAAAACGGACGGCCTTGAGGCTTTGAAGGAGCCAGGGAACACACGGAGCATACTGTGTGCTTAGGGCCGAGCGTGCTCGAGGGCTGCACGGGCGTGGCGGATAATCCGGTCAGGGCCACCTGCAGAAGTGCAGACCCAGCAGCTGTTGGTGAGGGGGTGGAGGGAGCCTCACGCGGTGCTGGCGGGTGTGTGTGGGGGTGCAGCGCCTTGGGCAGGCGTCCTGCGTCCTTCACACGGGTGAACAGACCGCTAGCACGTGACCCAGCACTCTCACCCCCGGGCTGAGGAGACATGGAAACACGTTCACTCGAAAACGTGTGCAGAAATGGCTCATGGCAGCATCACGCCTAGCAGCCACCAAGTGGGAGAAAGCCCCGTGCCGGCCCGCCGAGGCAGGGTGAGTACAGTGTGCTCTGGCCGTGCAGTGGAAGGCCATTCCCCTAAAGAGGAAAGGCGTGCTGGCCCGTGCTACAACCCGCATGAACCCCAAAACGTGATGCTGGTGGGGAAGCCAGACAGCAAAGCCCGCGTGTTGTGGGACCCGTTTCTGTGGCGTACTCGGAACAGGCCAGTGCAGAGACGGGAGGTAGGCGGTGTGGCCAAGGCTGAGGAGCGAGGGGCACTTGGGAGGTGACTGCCCCTGGGCACGGCGTTTCTTCCCAAATCGCCTGTGGCGCTGGATGCACAGTCTGGATATATGAGGAGCCATCGCCTGGCACTCTTCAGACGGGCGCAGTGTATGCTGTGTGATTCTTGCCCGATGAGGCTGTCACGAAAATACGCTGAGGTGCGCGATGCACGTGGAGAGGTAGTTGGTAGATAATAAAAATGACACGGCCTTGCTTTGGCAGAGGAGATCCAGAACCCGAAGCCATACCTTTGGGCCCAGTGTGTCTGACGCCCCCTGAGCTCCTCACCCTCTTTGCCCCTGTGAGCGGCTGGTCCCTGTGCTGGCCAAGGCGGACCAGGCCGTGGCTGCTGTAAGAGAAGCGCAGTTTGAGCGCGTCCCTCACGCCCTGCGAGGGAAGGAGGTCGTCGCCAGGGTCCTTCCTGCTCACGCCCTGGCCCAGTGGGGTCGTGGGGCTCCTGGATAATCCTGAAGCCGGGCTCATGTCCCAGGAATGCCGGCCCCCTGGCCGCTGTTTGCAGACTTCCTCTGATTTGTTAACCCTTGGCTTACCTAGGAGGCTGACGGAGCACGTTTGTGTGTTACAGGTTGAAGAAGGAAGTAAAGCCGCAGCGGTCGACAAGTTACTGGCGGGAGACGAGATCGTCGGCATCAATGACATTGGTCTCTCTGGATTTAGACAGGAAGCGATTTGCCTGGTAAAGGGGTCACATAAGACCCTGAAGCTGGTGGTGAAAAGGTGAGATCTGTGCCTCCTCCCGTGTTCACCATGGCAGACGGGAGGGAGTAGAACATCGGAATGTCACCTCAGCCATCTGGTGGGGACTGGGGCTCTCCTGTGTCACCT
>JAKSZT010053860.1:5708071-5731982 GCA_026826555.1 Tolypeutes matacus | reverse complement strand
TTTTTTTTTTTTTTTTTTTAATAGCCATTCTTGTGGATATGAGGTGGTATCTCATTATGGTTTTGATTTTTTTTTACTTCCCTAATCGCTAATGATGTTGAGTATCTTTTCATGGCTTATTGGCTGTTTGTATAATTTTTTTGAAGAAATGTCTTCTCAAGTCTTTTACCCATTTTTAAAAATTAGGTTGCTGTCTTTCTGTTGCTGAGTTGTAGTTTTTTTTTAATAGATCCTGGATATTAAAGCCTTATCAGATATATGGTTTCTAAATATTTTCTCCCATTCTATTTGTTGTCTTTTCACTTTCTTGCTAATGTCCTTTGATACTCAAAAGATTTAAAATTTGATGAAGTCCTATTTATTTATTTATTTTCCTCACTGTTCATGCTTTCAGTGTGAAGCATAAGAATCAGTTGCCTACTTCCAGGAAGATGGTGGATCAGAAAAACATGAGACTCTCTTTTCTCCTAGAAAAATAGCTAGAGGACAGGCAGAAACAGCCTGGGAAAAAACCTTCTAGGGTTTAGGACACCAGGGGAAGGCTGGACAGCGCCCAGAAGAGAGCGGGACAAAGGAAAAGAACCACAAGGGCAAAACTGTAGGTTAAAAACCGCAGCTGCAACTGCCGGCACCTTCCCTCGCCGATAGAGACACTTCTGAATTCTCAGATCTCGGGCCAGTGGCTGTAGACAGGGGCCCCCAGGGATCCACCTCCCAGGAAAGGGACAGAGAGGGGCACAGCCTAAGGCTGACTCAGCTTTTGACGCACACATTTGGTCTGCTGTGTCCACCCGCCCTTCCAGGCCGGGAGTGGGGGTGGGGTGCGGTGGGCCACACCATTGTTTCCCTTGGGAGCCGGCAAGGGACTAAAGAGATCCAGTGTCCTCAGTCTCCCTCTCCACTGACCGGGATGGGTTGTTGAGGACACAGAGGGAAGTGGAATTATTTCCTCCCCAGGAAAAGAGAGGGGGCTGCCAGCAAAGGTTGGAGAACTGTCTCTGAGAAAGTTTGAATTATGAGACTCAGCGTCCAGGCATAATCCTCTATCACACTGATCCTGTGTTGCAGCAAACACACTCAGACCAGTCTTTGAACTGAATGGGCTGCCAAAGAGCACCATCTGCTGGCAGACCAAGGAAGTGCACGTGAGGAAATTAAATAAGTAAGAGAGGCTTTTCTGAGCCTTGCAGCCTCCCTGCCCAAGGCCCTAGGAAGTGGGCCTGCAACCAATTACTAGGTCCAGGGCCCAGTTTTAGCAACTAACAGGGACAATCCTAAAGAACCAGAACAAGTTGAACCAAGAATCAAAGAACAGCAGTAACACACAGCTTCCCGCCACTAAATCCCTACAAAAAAAAAAAGAGAAATTGAGCATCTGAGTAATCTCACCATCCTAATCAGATGCCTAGACATCCACAAAAAATTACGAGCCATACTAAGAAAATGGAAGAAATGGCCCAAGAAAAAGAATATATCAAAGCCCCAGAAAAGACACAGGATTTGAGACAACTAATCAGTGAGATCCACACAAATGCCCAAAATCCAATGAGCTGGCTAAAGTGACAAACAACACCAGGAAGACACTGAGGAAGCACAAAGAATAATTTGAAAACCTGAATAGAAAAATAGCAGCTCATAGGAAGGAATGTGATAGGTGAGGTCAAAGATACATTAGAGGCATAGAGCAGCAGACTAAAAATGATAGAAGGAAGAATGAGTGACCCCAGAGACAGAACAGCTTAAAGAGAAGAGAGAGAAAAGAATGGAAAAAATTGAGCAGAGGCTCAGGGAGTTGAATGATACACGAAGCGCAACAAACATATATGTCTTGGGCGTTCCAGAAGGAGAAGAGAGGGGAAAGGAGCAGAAAGAGTATTTGAGGAAGTAATAGCTGAAAATTTCCCAACTCTCACGAAAGAAATGAACTTACATATCCAAGAAGTGCATCGTACCCCAATCAGAATAAATCCAAATAGACCTACCCTAAGACATATCCTACTCAGATTATTAAATGCCAAAGACAAAGAGAAAATTCTGAAAGCAGCAAGGGAGAAGCAAACCATCATGTACAAGGGACACCTAGTAAGACTTACTTTGGATTTCTCATCAGAAACTATGGCGGTGAGAAGACAGTGGTATGATATAATTAGGATACTGAAAGGAAAAATTGCCAGCCATGAATTCATTATCCAGCAAATTTGTCCTTCAAATATGAAGGTGACTTTGAAATATTCACAAATAAACAGAACCTAAGATTTCATAAAAAAGAATCTGTCCTTGCAAGAAGCATTAAAAGGAGACTTACAGCACCAAAGAGAAAGGAGAGAGAGATGTGGAGGAGAGTATAGAAAAAAGAATAGCAGAAAGGATAACCAAAAGATTAAAAAGGACAGACGAAAATAAGATATGCCATATGAAAACCAAAGAATAAACTAGTGGAAGTAAATAATACATTTACAGTAATATCATTGAATGTGAATAGATTAAGCTCCCCAGTCAAAAGATATAGGCTGACAGAATGGATAAAAAACAAACAAACATGAGCCATCCATATGCTGCTTATAAGAGACTCATCTTACTCCCAGGGATACAAACCAGCTGAAAGTGAAAGGCTGGAAAAAGATACTCCAGCCAAACAGTAACCAAAAAAAAAAGCAGGGGTAGCTATACTAATATTGGACAAAACAGACTTTAAATGCAAAATAGTTATGAGATACAGAAATCCATGATGTATTAACAAAAGGGACAATCACCAGCAAGATATAACAGTCATAAATATCCATGTACCTCACCAGGGTGCCCCAAAATACATGAGCAAACCATGGCAAAACTGAAGGGAGAAACAGACTTCTCTACAATAATCGCTGGCGACTTCAACACCCCACTCACATCATTAGATAGAACAACTAGGCAGAAGATCAACAAGGAAACAGAACTTGAACAATATGATAGATGAGTTTGACCTTAACAGACATATACAGAGCATTGTACCCAAATTCAGTGGGTTATACATTCTCCTCAAGTGCCCATGGATCTTTTTCCAGAACAGACCACATGTTAGGGCATAAAGTAAGTCACAATAAATATAAAAAGATTGAAGTTATACAGAGCACCTTCTCCGATCATAATGGAATGAAACTGGATATCCATAATAGACGGGAAAGAGGTAAATTTGCAAGTGTGTAGAGGCTGAACAACGCTCCTAAATAATCAGTGGGCAAGAGAAGAAATTGTAAGTGAAATTAGTAAATATATTGAGACAAATGAAAACAAGAACACAACTTACCAAAACTTACGGAATACAGTGAAGGCAATCCTGAGAGGAAAATTTATAGCCCTAAATGCCTATAATAAAAAAGAAGAGAGAGCAAAAATCAAAGATCTTACTGAACTGGAGAACCTAGAAAAAGAACAGCAAACCACTCCCAAAGCAAGTAATAAGAAATAAATAATAAAGATTAGAGCAGAAATAAATGAAATCGAGAACAAAAAAACAACAGAGAATATCAACAAAACAAAAAACTGGTTCTTTAGGAAAATCAGCAAAATTGACAAACCCAAAGCTACAAATAAATAAAATCAGGAATGAAAGGGGCAACCTTACGACTGACCCCACAGAAATAAAAAGGATCATAAGAGAGGGTATTATGAGAAGCTGTATGCCAACAAACAAGACAACCTGGATGAAATGGACAGCTTCCTAGAAACTTACAATCTATACTGACAGTGCAAGAAATACAAGAGCTTAACAAACAAATCACATATAAAGAGATTGAATCCATCATCAAAAGTCTCCCAGCAAAGAAAAGTCCAGGACCAGATGAATTCTACCAAACATTTCAAAAAGAGTTAACACCAATCCTGTTTAAACTCTTCCAAAAAATTGAAGAGGTGGGAAAATTACCCAACAGGTTTATGAAGCCAACATCACCCTAATACCAAAGCCAGATGAAAGACACTACAATTAAAGAAAATTACAGACCAATCTCTCTAATGAACATAGATGCAAAAATTCTCAACAAAATACTTGCAAATCGAATCCAACAGCATATCAAATACTTATACATCACGACCAAGGGGGATTTAGTCCTGGTGTGCAAGGCTAGTTCAACATAAGAAAATCAATCAATGTAATACACCACATTAATAAACTGAAGGAAAGAAATCATATGATCATCTCGATTGATGCAGAAAAAGCATTCTACAAAATCCAGCATCCCTTCGTGATAAAAACACTTCAAAAGATAGGAATAGAAGGAAAATTTCTTAATATGATAAAAGGCCTGTATGAAAAACCCACAGCCAACATCATACTCAATGGGGAAAGGTTGAAAGCTTTCCCCCTAAGATCAGGAACAGAACAAGGATGCCCACTGTCACCATTGTTATTCAACATTGTACTAGAAGTTCTAGCTAGAGCAGTTAGACAAGGAAAAAAAAAAAAAAGTCATCCAAATGGGAAAAGAGGAAGTAAAACTCTCACTAATTGCCGATGACATGATCCTATATTTAGAAAATTTGGAAATGTCTATGACAAAGCTACTTGAGCTAATAAACAAGTTCAGCAAAGTGGCAGGATACAAGATCAACATGCAAAAATCAATAGTGGGAAGTGGCTGTGGCTCAATCAGTAGGGCTCCCATTTACCATATGGGAGGCCCCGGGTTCAGTTCCCGGGGCCTCCTGGTGAAGGCAAGCCCGCCCGCGCGGCGTGGTTAGCTGACCCAGCGAGCACAAGCAGCAAGGGGGGGATAAATGAATAAATAAATAAAATCTTAAAAAAAAAAACAAAAAAAAACAGTGTTTCTGTACACTAGTATTGAACAATCTTAGGAGGAAATCGGGAAAAATTCCATTTACAATAGCAACAAAAAGACTCAAATACCAAAAATCAGTTTAACCAAAGATATACAGGATATATATGCAGAAACAGTGCTAAAAGGAATAAAAAAAGAAGACCTAAATGAAAATGAAAGGTATTCTGTGTTCATGGATTGGAAGACTAAATATTGTTAAGATGGCAACCCTACCCAAACTGATTTATAGAGTCAATGCAATACCAATCAAAATTCCAGCAGCCTACGCTATAAGGACCCATATCTCACTCTGTATACAAGAAATAACTCAAAATGGATCAAAGTCCTAAATATAAAAGCCAGGGCCATAAAACTACTAGGAGAAAATATAGGGAAACATCTTAAAGACCTTTTGATAGGTGGCGGTTTCTTGGACCTTACACCCAAAGCATGAGCAACAAAAGAAAAAATAAACAAACGAGACTCCTCAAAATTAAACAGTTTTCACATCAAAGGACTTTGTCAAAATGGTGAAAAGGCAGCTGACTCAATGGGAGAAGTCACATATCCAATAAGGGTTTAATATCCAAGATATATAAAGAGATGCTACAACTCAACAATAAAAAGACAAATGACTCAGTTAAAAAGTAGGCAAAATGATTGAATAGACCTTTGTCCAAAGAAGAAATACAAATGGAAAAAAAAAAAAAACATGAAAAAATGTTGAACTCTACTAGTGATTAGGGAAATGCAAGTCAGAGCTACAATGAGATATCCTCCCATCCTTCCACACCTATCAGAATGGCCACTATTAAAAAGACAGAGAACCTCAAGTGTTGGAGAGGATGTGGAGAGATAGGAACACTTCTTCCCTGTTGGTGGGAATGCAGGATGGTACAACCACTGTGGAGGACTGTTTGGCAGTTCCTAAAGAAGTTGAATATAGACTTGCCATGTGACCCGGCAATACAATAGTTATGTACCCAGAAGAACCGAGAGCAGTGACACCAACAGTGCACGCTGATGTTCAAGATTGCCAAAAGTTGGGAACAACCCAGGTGTGCATCAACGGATGAATGGATAAACTGTGGTGTAGTCATACTATGGACTATTATGCAGCTGTAAGAAGAAATGAAGCTGTGAAGCATATGACAACACGGATGAACCTGGAGGACCATACGTTGATTGTAGGAAGCCAGACACAAAGGACAAATCCTGTGTGATTGTGCCACTCTGAACTAAATACATTGTGGAATCTCATGGAGTTCCTAACTTGAATATGGGTCACCAGAAAATAGAGTGAGGTTAGAGAATGTGAAGCTGAGGGTTAACTTGTGCAGTATTGGTAAAAAAGGATGTGTGTTAATCTTTGGAAATGAATAGAAAAGGTAAAAGCCCGACGTAACGTTAGTAACTAGCAGTACTATTATGTGGGTATGAAAGTAGTTTAAAGGGAAAGTCTCAGGTCACGTATATTACTAAAAGGAAAGCTAAAAAAATGTAACATGGGACTGTATAGCATATAAAACCACATGTGAAATATGAATATGGGTAAAATTTCACACATCAGACCGTCTTTCTTTGAAACTGAACAAATATATGTTAATATTACAAGACGTTAATATCAGACCAAAAAAACCCCATTATGCTAAGTGAGAGAAGCCAGACACAAAGTACTACATATTGTATGATTCCATTTATATAACATGTGAATGTAAATCAATTTATAAAAAGGAGATTAGTGGTCATGTAGGGCTGGGGAAGGACTGCTAAAGGATGTGGAGTTTTTCTCTTTGCAGTAATGAAATTGCTCTAAAATCTTTTGTGGTGATGATTGCACAGCATTGTGATATACTAATAGCCATTGATTATACTCTTTGGATAGAGCTTATGGTAGGTGAATAGATCTCAATAAAACTGCTTAATAGATTAAAAAATAAACGTGCTAGAATAGCCAGAAATAGCAGCTATGTACAGCAGGGGAAGCAGAGAGAGATTGAGAGGTGAAGAATCTTCTTGTATGTTTGTTTGTCTGTTTTTTGTTTATTATTGAAATAATGAAAATGCTCTAATAATGATTGAAGTGATGAATACACACCTATGTGATTATACCAAGTATCATTGGTTGTACACTTTTTTTTTAAAGATTTTATTTATTTATTCATTTATCCCCTCCTTGCTGCTTGTGCTCGCTGGGTCAGCTAACCACGCCGTGCAGGCGGGCTTGCCTTCACCAGGAGGCCCCGGGAACCGAACCCGGGGCCTCCCATATGGTAAACGGGAGCCCTACTGATTGAGCCACAGCCGCTTCCCTGGTTGTACACTTTGAATGAACTGTATGCTTTATTATTATGTACCAAATTGATTTGTTAAAAAAAAAAGAATCAATTGCTGTATTAGCCAAAAGGGTGCTGATGCAAAGTACCAGACTCTGTTGGCTTTTATAAAGAGTATTTATTTGGGGCAGAAGCTTACAGTCACAAGGCCTTAAAGAGTCCAACTCAAGGTACCATAAGAGGTTAAGAGGTACTTTCTCACCCAAAGTCATTGGCCATGTGTTGAAGCAAGATGGCGGGCGATGTCTTCGAGGGCTCAGCCTTCCTCCTTCCTCTTAAGCCTCTGAGGTCCCAGCTTCTTCTGATCTCAGCTGTAGGCTGGCATAAGGCTCATCTCTCAGGGCTTCTCAGCTGCTTTATTCCCTTCAGCTGTGAACTTTCAGGCTCATCTCTCTTCCCGGGGCCTCTGCCCTGTCTCTTGCTCTGTGTTCTTCTCTGTGTATCTACTTCCCTGTTATTGATTGAGCATCTGTTCATATAAGCCCACCAAGAGAGCGGGGACTCAACCCTGCATGCCCTAATGACGTGGTTGAATCAAAGCCCTAATCTTTATTAAAAGTAAAAGTGAATTTAATACAAAGGGGTGTCATGCCCAGAGGAATCTCTTTTTGGAATTCATAAATAATATCAAACTGCCACAATTGCCTAGTACAAATCCTGAAGATATTTTCCTATGTTTTCTTCTAAGAATTTTATAGTTTTAGCTTTTATATTGAGGTTGTTGATTCATTTTGAGTTAATTTTTATATATGCTGTGCTTAACAGGTCCACCTGCTTTCTTTTTCATGTGGGTGCCCAGTTTCCCCAGCACCATTTGTTAAAGAGACTGTTCTTTCCCCATTAAGTGGATTTGGCACCATTGTCAAGACTCACTTGACCATGGATATGTGGGTTTATTTCTGAACTCTCCATTTTATCCCATTAGTTTATATGTCTGTCCTTTTGCCAGGATCATACTGCTTTGATTACGGTAGCCTTGTATTAAGTTTTTTTTAAAAAAGATTTTATTTTTATTTATTTATTTATCCGCCCCCCCCTTGCTGCTTGTGCTTGCTGTGTCCATTTGCTTTTGTGTTTTTCTGTGTCTGCTTGTCTCCCTTTGTTGAGTCATCTTGCTGCATCTGCTCACCTCGCCGTGCAGGCCGGCTTGCCTTCACCAGGAGGCCCCGGGAATTGAACCTGGGGCCTCCTATGGTAAACGGGAGCACAACCAATTGAGCCACAGCCGCTTCCCTGTATTACATTTTGAAATCAAGAAGTGAGTCCTCCAATTTTCTTCTTCCTTTCCAAGGTGGTTTTGGCTACTTGAGGCCTGTTGCCCTTCCATATGTAGCTGATAACTAGCTTTCCCACTTCTGCAAAGATGGCTGTTGGCTCTTTGACTGGGATTGCATTGAATCTGTAATTTGCTTTGGGTAGTTTTGACAGCTTGCCAGTATTAAGTCTTCCAATTCACGGACGCGGGGTATCTATCCATCAGTCTAGGTCTTCAGCTTCTTTCAGTAATAATTTGTAGTTTTCTGTGTACGAGTCCTTAACATCCTTGCTTAGATTTATTTCTAGAGATTCTTTTAGTTGCTATTGTAAATGGAATTGTTTTCTTGATTTCCTTTTCAGATTGTTCATTGCTGGTGTGTAGGAGCACCACTGACTTGTACATGTTGATCTTATGCCCTGGCACTTTGCTGACTTCACTTACTAAGCTCTAGTAGCTTTCCTGTAGATTCTTCAGAATTCTCTCTAGCTAGGCTCGTGTCCTCTGTGAAAAGGGATAGTTTTGCTGCTGCTTTTCCATTTTGATGCCCTTATTTCTTTTTCTTGCCTAACTACTCTGGCTGGAACTTCCAGTACAATGCTGAATAGCAGAGGTGACATCGGACATCCTTGTCTCATTCTAGATCTTAGAGGGAGAGTTTCATTCTTTAACCACTGAGTGTGACATTAGCTGTGGGTTTTTCATATCTGTTATTTATCATATTGAGGAAGTTGCCTTCTACTCCTAGTTTTCTGAGTGTTTTTTATCAAGAAAGGGTGTTAGGTTTTATTAAATGCCTTTTCTGCATCAAGTGAGATGATCATCTCATGTTTAAGCACCCATACATTTCTGTCATAAATCCCATTTGGTCAGGAAATATAATCCTTTTAATGTGCAATTGGATTCAGTTTGCTAGTATTTTACTGAAGATTTTTGCATCTATATACAGAAGGGACATTGGTGTGTAATGTTCCTTTCTTGTGATATCTTTATCTAACTTTGGTATTAGAGTGATGCTCCTACAGTGAGTTAGGAAGTTCTTCCTCCTCTTCAATTTTTTGGAAGAATTTGGATAGAATTGGTGTTAATTCTTCTTGGAATATTTGGTAGAATTCCCCCATGAAGCCATCTGGTCCTGGGCTTTTCTTTGTTGGATTTTTTTGTTGACTGATTCAATCTCTCTATTATTATTTGTTTTTTTGTTTGTTTTTGAGATTTTCACTTTTTTTCTTGAGTCAATATAGGTAATTTGCATGATTCAGGGAACTTTTCCATTCATCTAGGTTGTCTAATTTGTTGGTGTACAATTGTTCATAGCATTCACATTTTTAAAGAGAGAAGCCAGAAATCTGGATTTTTAGGTGAATCTTATCAAATTTTAAAATGTTGATATGTAGCTCCAAAATTTTCGAAAGCTTGGCTCAGCAGAAGATCTCTGGGCAGGGGGAGGCCCATAGGCCACCTGCCTGTGTCTGTGGGTTTGACACGTAGAGCTGTTTGGTACCCTGGGTGTGACGTTTCCAGATAGCTGTGAGGAGTGTGAATGTATGCCAGCACTTCCTAAAGCGAGGCCAGTACAGGCCTCTGTGATGCAAGTTCAAGGACTCGCACGCTGTCCCCAAGGGACTGTGCTCCCTCGGGCTGAACTGTGGCCTCTGGCACGTCTGAGGCGTCCCAGCGCACGGGCCATGTCCAGGGAAGTTGTTGTCGAAGAGAGGAGCCTGCCATGTTCAGGACTCAGCAGATGGGGGGCAGATGTGGCTCGGGTGGATGGGCATCCGTCTCCCATATGGACGGACCTGGGTTCGATCCCGGGACCTCCCGGTTTAAAAAAAAAAAAGACTCAGCAGATTCCTCCATCAGGGTGGGTACACAGCAGGTGTCTCACGTGTCCTCGCTGTCAACTATTAGTCGCCGTTTGATCGCCAGTTTTAAATGCTGTGGGTTTTCTGTGTGAATCAGGTCGAGCCGCATGAAATTGCCTTTTGTATAGCACATGAAGGGTCAAGTTGAAGGGTCAGTTTCATAACGTTTCACATAGTGGATTTTAAGTGGAGATTTTAAAGATTGCACTTTAAAAAAGTGCTATTAGTCGCCAGGAGGTGCCCATGGCAGAGTACGTGAGCTTGAGTTAGTGCCTTCAGGACGGGCGAGGCATGAACCTGAGCTGCACCCCCGCTGCCTGTTGAGTGTGCCAGCTAGAGCACAGGCTCGGACCTGTGAGGAAAAGGGCCCCGGGCTGGCCGGGAGAAGGACCTTTGGCCAGCTGCCACCCTGTCCCCGTGTCGCCTGGGGGAGGAGCCCACTGGCTCTCAGCCCTTGTCCCCGTAGCTGGGTGCAGTGCCCACAGCGAAGCACCCCCTGCGGCTGCCCAGGGGCCTTGCCCTTCTCCACCTTTCTCCCCAGCACCCTACAGCAGGGAAGAAGAGGAAAGGAACCCTGGAGCTCGGCGTGAGTCAGCGCTGGGATGTCGCCTAGCAGAGCTGGCCCTGCCGCCTTCCTGCACATCGCCTTGTGTGCTGCTCTAGCCCAGCCCTGCCTCTCTTTACCAGGAACACTTTGGTATCTCACCTCCCAGTTGACCCTGTGTTGGCTCCTTGAGTAGAATTAAGAGTCAGAACAATCTCGAGTGTGTTTCTAAACAGAAAATGGCCGGCGTCTGCCTGCGGTCCGTTTGCGCACTCACTCCACCACTGTATCCCCACCGAAGTTCCCTCCCCTTTCTCCTCTCCCCCACGGGATCCTGCCCCTGTCAAGCCGCATCTTGCCCCTCCGCCGACCCCTTTCTGTTTGCACGTGCACAGAAGCCCCCTTCTAGCCAGGTCTGTCTTTCCATGTCTCTCAGGTGGCGGTTGAACTTTGGGGCTCTGATCTGCCCACCCCGGTCCTAGCGTGAGAACGTAGGGGGTGCAGCAGGATGTACATTCTGGCTCCTTGGTGGCTTTTTCAGTGATAGCTTGGGCTGGGGAAGGGTGTCCGTGGACAGCAAAGGCCTGGCGGGCCCTGTGATTCATGTGCGAGAACTCTGGGGACGAGGTCGCTCCTTGGCTAAGTCGCTCCCAGAGGCCAGGGGGAAGAGTTCTTGTGGAATGCAAGGGTGCAAGACTGGTTGTTTTGTTCCGTTCCTTTTTTATCTGTGGAATTTTTCAAGGGCACAAATATTCTGAATATTTTATGTTGATTAAAGGCAGACTTGTATGTAATTTATGACAAGTATTTACTATGCAAAGTCTTCAGAGTAAAAACAAAGCATGATCTGTGAAACAACTTGAGCATCTAACAAAGCCTTTAGCCTAACTTGAAGAAATATGGAAAGATGGAACCCTCAAAGATGAAAACCCAAATTACAAGTGCTAGGTGGCTGCTTTACTGTGACAAACCTGCTTTCTCTTTAGAAGTAGTTAATTCATTGAGGGTTCATTTAAAAACGCATTCTTAGCTCACACTCAGTACCCAGACCTTGGTTTCTGTGCCGTTCTCCAGTAAAGCGGGGCTCCTTGGAGAAATGGCTGGCTTTGGGACTGGGGCAGAGAACGTACAAGCTGAGCATGGGACATCTTGCAATGCCACAAAGAATGGTACTGCTCAGAAAGAACCAGCCCACAGCAGTGCTGTGGCTATGTCAGAGACATGGAGCCAGATGGAGGAGCTTCCAGTAGCAAAGCTGGAACAGTAGGAGCAAAATAAAGTAGTGCTGGCTTATAACCCAATGTATACAATACCCACGAGTCCATACTTACACAAGTAAATGAATGAATAATTTAAAAATGGGAGAAGACACAGTAAGAGACCACTTCACCCCCACTAGTATGGCTATTGTTTAAAAAACAAAAACAAACCCCACAGAAAACAGTGGTTGACAAAGATGCAGGGAATCGGAACCCTTGTGCATTGCAGGTGGGGATGTAAAATGGTGCAGCGGCTACAGGGAACAGTCTGGCAGTTCCTCAACAAGTTAAACGTAGAATTACCATATGACCCACAATTCCCCTCCTAGCTATATTCACAACACTATTGAAAACAGGGACCCAAGCAGCCGCTTGCATGCCAAGATCAGAGCCGCATTGTTCAAAATAACTGAAAGGCAGGAACAATCCAAGTGACCATCGACAGAAGAATGGAAAGTGGTCTCTCCACGCAGTGGAAGATTGCTGAGCCCTAAAAAGGAATCAGGTTCTAATTCCTGCTGCAATGTTGGTTGATCCTTGTCAACATCATGTTGAGTGAAATAAGCCAAATACAAAAGAACAGATATTGCCTGATTGCACGTATGTGAGTTCTCTAGAATAGACAAGTTCTTTATAGAGACAGGGACGGGACGTTGGGGGTGGGGCGGGGCATCATTGCTTAATGCATGCGGACTTTCTGTTTGGGGTGATGGGAAAGTGTTTGGTAATGGGTGATGGTGACAGTAGCGCCCCATGGTGAATGTAATTAATGTCACTGAGTTGTGCACTTAAAAATGTTTAAAATGGCAGTTTTATGTTATGTATGTCACCATGATAAATTTTTTAAGTGGCAGAGAGGAGACAAGCCTCCCATGCACGGAAGGCTTCTGAGCAGTTTGTCTAGGTACTGTGCCCTCAAGGTGGGCCATGACTCTCCTTCCTAGCACAGGCTGTGCACGGCGACTTCCTCCCAAGGAGCCCAGTATGGAAGGAAGGGGGACACAAAAGAGGAACTTCACAGTGGGGAAACGCCACAAGGTCCGCGTCAGCCGTGGAAGGCAGGCTGAGGCATAGACCCTGGATATGATGTGATCGGATTGACACTGTAGCTGTGTGATCTCCCCTCCCGGGCCCATACAGCCCCAGTGTAATCAGAGAAAAACATTAGGCAAATCCTCGTGGGTAGCATCGGCTGAGCGACCTGACCAGCCTTCCTCAAAGCTGTCAAGGTCACACAAACAAGGAGAGTCAGAAACTGCCCCAGCCACAGGTGCCTAAATGTGTGTGGTGTGTCCTGGAGGGGACCCTGGGACAGAAAAAGGACATTAGGGGAAAACTAAGGGAGTCTGAATGAGCGTGGCTTTAGCTAATAACCGTATCGACGCCAGTTTGTTAATTGTGACAGATTAGCAAGTCATGAGCTCTACCAACGATCCCTGATCCCTGACGGTGGCTTGCCGTAGTAATATGACATGTTCGTAATAGGGGAAGCTTGGCGTTGGGTATTTCCTGTAAATCTGAAACTGCTTTCGAATACAATATTTATTTGGAAACGGAGTCTTACAGTGCATTTTAAGTTACCAGTTGGTGAGTATGAAGAGTGCACCTCTCTGGCAGTGAGTATCGTGGACTGTTTGGTCAGCCGCCATGTGCTTGCTGGGTGCGTAGCCCATGCAGCGAGTTGCACTGCGCTTTGAGGGTTAGGGAGATGGCGGTGTTGGAAGAAGGGCGCAGCTCCTACCAATGGGGACGCTTACGAGGTATGATGCTATGTGAAGAGAAGGCAAGCAGGGGCGGGAATGACGTTGGGGCCGAAGACACGGGTCCACATCCTCGTTCTGCTTCTCGGGGTGATTCTTTCGGGCCTCGCGTCCCTGTAAGGAGGGCATGGCAGTGGCACGCTTTCTTCTGGGTTTATTCCTAACAGCTATAACACTAAAGGATCCAGCTCAGTGCCTAAGAGCCAGTAGGGTGCAAAAAAAAAAGAAAAACCATCACTCTTAGTAAAATTGACAGTAACGCAGGAGATAATGCAGAGTAGTGAGTGATTTTTGCATAAATGAAAAAGATTCGGAAAAATTTGCTGTGAATTTAGGAGAGGTCAGTAGCATCAAGCTGAAAAACACAAATCTGTCCGCTTCCTGTTAAGGGGCCCAGAGGGCTTGGCCTGCCCTCGGAGGGCAGGAGAGGAGAGGAGGCTGGAAATGCAGATCATTGTGAAGTGACAAGCTGGGTCAGCCTGCGACACTGTTGTCGTCTCTGCAGAGTGCCTTGCCCCCAGTAAAGGTTCCGGAAACACTTACTTAGCCGGTTGATGGATTGCATTCCTGACGAGTGTGTCATAAACCCAGAATGCAGAGATGGAAAATGCGCTATTGAGTTTTCCTTTTACTGGGGGTGGGTGGGGGTGAATCATGTGTTGCACGTATTATGTGATTGCATGGTACGAAGGTAAAGCTGCCTAAAATTAGAGCTGCCAGCTCTCCCAAGTTCGCCTTTTAAACTTAAAAAAGGAGGACACCCCAGCCTTTTGGGGTTTGGGCTTTGGAGTGCTGGGGCTGAGCCACCCACTGAGGTCAGAAGTTCTCAGTGGAGTCACACGTCCTGCAAACCGAGCCCTCAGCCTGGGGGTAAAGTTGAGGGCTCTTGTGCGAACTTGTCGGCGTGGGCAGCAGGCACCCCCGGCCAGCTGCGCGCCTGGCTCGGCTCCCCGTTGCGGCACAAGCACCCTCCCCCCGCCGCCCCGGCTGGCTGCGCAGGCAGGGCGAGCTCCGGGGACCCCAGACCGGGGACGTGCGAGGAGCAGGTAAGAGGCTCCTGGCTTCCTCCTTGGGGCGTCACTTCCAGAGGGAGCTGCTTTAATAGTGCCTTGGAGATTTTTTAAGGGAGTGGTGGGTGCCAAGACCGCTTTGTCCCCCGTCTTTCCGGGCAGGTGGCTTGTCAGTTCCCAGTGCGGGGTGAGATGTAGGGAGGACTGCAGGCATTCCCTGTGTCCATTGTTCTTGCCAGTGGGGTGCTGCTGGCAGCTTGAGCCGAGCTCTGCGCGCAGGCACGTATGTGTGCTGGCAGGGACGCGCGGTTTCTGCAGCTTTTGTTTTCCCAGGTGGCTGGAAGCACATGGGGGCGGGAAGGTAGCGTCTTGCTACCCGTGTCCTTGGTGTGTGGGAGCCAGTGTCCGCCCCGCGCGAGTTCCGCAGACCGGCCTTCTCCGCAGCCCCGTCCCCCGGGCGGGCGGGGGACGCTGGCGACACGGAGAGACCTGCTTTCTCTTCCCTCCCTTTTCTCATCAAAGAGCAGGAGAGACAGGCGCTTTGACTGGGAGCAGTGAATGTGGAGATGGAGAGAAAATGGTGAGTCAGCCGCCTCAGAACGAAAGCAGCAAGGAGATGCGGTGTGCGTGCTTGCCCGCCAGAGTGCCCCGTGGGCACACTCACACGCCACCTTCTCGCTGCGGCAGCAAAACGGGTGAAAGCGCAGCGAGTGGAATCACCGTTGCTCTCAGCATGCCCCCGTTCTTTGACTTTCTCCTTGGCGTGAGTACCCGTGACAGTTTAGAGGCATGCCGTGTCTTAAAGGTTCTTACTGGACGTAAGCTTCTTTGGCTTTTGTGTTGTGCTAGAGGAAATAGCTTCCTGCTTTTGGTGGTGTTTCTAAATGCTCGAGAAGTGTTTGCTTTACTAAATGAAGCTTGTGGGGCGGGGAGGTTGCCATTTTCACAGGGAAATTGCCGCATTGAGTTCGTGCTCACACACCCTCGCGCGGTTTGGGCATGCGTTTACTTGCTCCCACGGAGAGGAGTCATTTCGAAAGGCATGTTTAGCGGTCATGCTGTGAAAAGCAAAAACGGAAGAGGAGTTTGAAGAACACTTCCGAAATCCACCTGGCAACATTTTAATGGAAAACCCTATTGCCTTACATTTTGGCTTAAGATTTAGAAAATGAACATATGAAAAATAACGTTTAACGTTTCATGTTGAATAACCGAGGATTTGGTAGAGACTTGTTGAGTGGTGGACATAATTCTTTTCCTTGCAGAATAGAACCTTAGACGGCATATTCTGCTAATGAAAAGAATTCCATGAATGGTAGAAAGGGAGCATTTCTATGCTTTATTTCTTTCTGCATAGTGGATATCACTTTAATGCTTTACACACACACACACACACACACACACACTTTGCTGGTGTAGCCTCATCCAGAGACACATGATAAAAACACACACAAAAGCAATTTTTTAAAAGTCCTGGAAATAAGCGTATGTTTGCAGGAACCATATATGTTGCCTGAGGCTTGTCTTGCCCAGCTGGCCAGACAAATGAGCCAAGTGAATGTGCCGTCTGCCGCTTGCCTGTCGATGGACTGGCTGCTGCCCCAAAGCCTGCCTCTGGACTTGGAGGTTGGGGCAGCTAATATTTTACACTTCTTTTAGAACGCTTTTTCTTGACTGTCATTACCTTTCACTGTTTACCTTTTATGGATGTTACAATTTAACGAAGGAGATCAGGGTCGGGAAGCAGAACCAACGAGCTAGCATTTTGTGTCTGCAACGACCAATTCGTCTTTCCCGACGTTTGACACTTGTGTTTTCCAGCTGGATTTTCCTAGAGCGGGTTAGACAGCCGAGCCATTTCTGGGGAGGCGTGTGCATCTCTCTGGATGTTTGAATGACTCCTAAAGACATTTCAGCATTCACCTTTAAAAAAAATGATTGCAGGGTCCCCCCCGGCTTTGAATTTCCCTCAAGTTCCCAGAGCCCTTCCACATATACGCCCTGGGCCTCGTGGCACGGGCGTCCGTCCACCTTGCCGTCAAGGACCCTGTGGCCGGAGGGGTAAGCGCCCAGATTCACGCAGTGCTGCTGCGCTTTAATCCAGGTGTGTTTCTGCTCACCTCCGATGTCCGCGGCCTGAACGCTAAGCCTGGTTATGGCCTGAGTGTAGCGTTGGTGCGAGATGCCAAAGCCACCCTCACGGCGAGGCGGTGGGAGGGAGTCCTGGCTCGGGTGGGCTGCAGGAGAAAGGTCGCCAAGCAGGGTGAGCGGGACAAGGTCTCAGCTCGCAAGGGCCCAGCTTTCTGACCCTCCGTTCTTGGTCCCTTAAAGAGTTTGCTGTAAATTGTTCCTGTTTCCTTTCAGCCGTGATAGGTTTTGAATCTTAAGGAACTTGACTCTTTCTTAAAATCCAGGCCCCCTTGCCCGATTTGTGGTTGTGTTGTCTCACTCACTTGCCCCAATGTCTACATGAATAGAAACATGTATATGATACACACACACACGAACAGGGGCTTTTCCCATTTCCGAGTCAAGTTAGCTTTTGTCAGCAGACTCCGTTTCCTGCCGACAGGGCTGCATGGATGTGGTGGCATCAGCTTCCTTAGGTGCCCAGTGGTAAAGACTGAAAAAGTCAGTTGCTAACAGACGAGGTTTTCTTGGGTATAACTTACATAAAATTTGGTGCTTAATTATTGTTTTTTAAAGCTAGGCAGTGGGCCCGTAAAGGTGGAGCAGAAGAGTAAATGTACAAGTACCTGAAGTCTATTGGGTGAATGATCCATTTCCAAATACGGTTCAGCCGAGTAACAATAATCAAGCAATAACCTGAGATGTAGGATCTGGCTTACGTACAATTGTGCTAGAAGGAAAACACTTGACTCAAATGATTTCCTTTTCATTTACAGTGATGACATGCTATTCTAACTATATTTTAATTAGTTTACTACAGAGATGCCCAGAATGCCACACAATCAAATGGCTTCTTTTTTTCTTTTAAAGATTTATTTATTTATCTCCCCCTACCTCCAGTTGTTTTGCACTCGCTGCTTTGCTCTCTGTCCATTCGCTGTGTGCTCTCTGTGCCTGCCTGTCTTCTCGTCTTCTCTTTAGGAGGCACCGGGAACCGACCCTGGGACCTCCGACGTGGGAGAGAGGCGCTCAATCACCTGAGGCCCCTCAGCTCCCTGCTTTGTTGTGTCTCTCACTGTCTCTTTTTGTCGCACCAGCTCTCCGCATGGGCCGGCTCGCTTTCACCAGGAGGCCCCGGGAAACGAACCCGGGACCGCCCCTATGGTAGACGGGAACCCAGTCGCTTGAGCCACAGCCGCTTCCCAAATGGCTTCTTATTTAATACTCTTAAACTGTGTTTTTGAGATCCTGAGTTTATATTAATCTGGGCTTAGGGTTTCCCAGGCTGAATCCTAGAGTTTTTAATAACATTTCCTTTTTAAAAAAATCTGTTTCCCAAATTAAAGCATTTTATATATATATATATATGAAAGTTCAGGAAAGCAGAAAAAAGAAACTGAAAATCATCTTCAGTGTCACCACCAGAGATATGACTGTTGACACAGAAGTTTATCTACTTCAAAGTCCTTTTTCAATGCAAACATAATTTTTTACATAAATGGGGCTGTACTACACATATTGTATATAAACTTTCTTTTTCCTTGTACGTTTATGATGCATGTCACTCTAAGATCTGACTGCCCAGAAGAGATACTGTGGATATTTAGGACTGTTTCCAGTCTTTCACAATTCTAAATAATACCAGTGAAATATTTGTGCTCTTACCCAATACTTTGCTTAAGATCAAATTCTAGACATGGAATTGCTCGACAGCCTTTTGGGAAGTGTTGCCTAGTTGTCCTCCGGGAAGCCTAGGCAGTCGTTTTAAAAAGTCTGCGACTTGATGGGCCAGAACCTCATTTCGCTTTTAACTTGCATGTCTTCAGCGCCTGGTGAGGTTGAACTGCGTGTGCTTTTCGCATCTCGCATCCGTTCTCCTGCTGGGGTTGCGGCCTTGCTCGGTCGTTGTCATTTATGTTGCAGATACGCCCCCCCACCCCCCAGTGTGCAGACCGCCTTCCAAGCTGTTTTGGTGGGATAGGGCTGGCGGCTGCACCTCACAGATGCCAACATTGCCAGGAGGCCCTTGCAGCCTCGCCTGCTTGCCGGCAGGCTTCCGTTTGCGTGGGCCCCAGCCTGAGC
Organism: Tolypeutes matacus; assembly: GCA_026826555.1. Classification (NCBI taxonomy): domain Eukaryota; kingdom Metazoa; phylum Chordata; class Mammalia; order Cingulata; family Chlamyphoridae; genus Tolypeutes; species Tolypeutes matacus. The sequence goes on along the minus strand of JAKSZT010053860.1, from coordinate 5,712,945 downwards.
ACTGGTGGTGCAGGCAGCGTGAGTGCCTCAGACCTCCTGAAGTGTTCTCAGGGGTTGGCACAGGAGCTAGAGCTGCTGCGGAAGAAAAGCAGCTGGGGCTGGCCCTGCGCGTCCGGTGGGCTGGGGGCTGGCCATGTGCGTCTGGTAGGCTGGCTGTGCACCTCCGGTGGGCTAGGGGCTGGCCATGCGCGTCCGGTGGGCTGGGGGCTGGCCATATGCCTCCGGTGGGCTGGCCGTGTGCCTCCGGTGGGCTAGGGGCTGGCCATGCGCGTCTGGTGGGCTGGCCATGTGCGTCCGGTGGGGCGCTGGAGCAGCGGGTCACCGGGCAAGCCACGGGTGCCCTGGGGACTCCGGCGTCCTCCTCCGAGGAGGGAGGGCCGGCGCTTTCTCTGTGTCGCTGGCGCGCTCCACAGCTGGGAGCAGGTAGCAGGATAGTCTCCGCTGAAGAACTGAGGCTCGTCCAGCCTTTGGGTAACTCATCGACCTTCCCTTTTTACTCTTGTTGATGGGAAGCCCCAGGTCCCTTTGAGGCCCACCCTGGAGCCCCCTCAGTGGGGGGCTGCTCCATGCTTGTTCTGTCCCCTTTTTTGTTTTTATTTGCTCTTTGTGCTGTTTCTCTCTCTGAATGAATGCCTGTGGCTCTGTTTTTTCCCTTGGTAAGCCACCAAACCTTTGCGCATTCGGGGTTTGATTGTATTGTAATGAAATAAGGTGGGCCCATATAACTTTAGCTGTCAGGCCACTCTGAAGAGTAAAGGATTTCTCAACCACAAGGTAATACTTTTATCATGGGCATCGTTCTGTGGGGAAACGCAGCCACTTCAAATTGCCCTTCATGAACAAGTGCACTGACTTGACTCTGGATGTCCTTGCCCTGCCGAGGCTGGGCCCCTGGGCCCAGGCGAGACTCTGCTCCTGCTTGTGAAAGTCAGTAAGTGCAGGACAGGGGACGGGTGGAAATGACTGAGATGGCTCATCCATCACAGGGGACACCTGAGTACTCGGAAAAAGTTGCCACGAGACGGCTCTGCTTTCTGAAACTGTACTTGTGAGAGCTGTCGATGGAGCCGCCCTCTCGTTGTTGAAAGGGTTTTTCCCTCTTGTATTTCCAGGACGGTTTGACGTGGCCGTTTAAAGACTTCTAATCCTTCTCTGGTGCTTAAACGTGGGCGTCCTTGCAGACAAGAGCTGTCATTTACGAGGGTTCCGAGCAGAGCCACCCCTCACTTTGCTCCCATTTCCAGGGATGGTTACACTGTTGACACGTATAATGCTTTAGCGTCGCGCCTTTTCTTTGCCTGCCATCTTGCTGTATATACACAGAAATTCTCTGGATCAAGGGGAATTATTGTGCAAGAGTAAAAGAAGAAATGCTTGCCTTCTCCTTCCTAATTCTTCTGTAAACATTACTCACCCAGTAAGATGTACTGAGAGGCATTTTCCAAGCTCTCACTGCTACCTGGTCCAGGGAGCAGAAGCAGGTGCTGACAAGCTCAAGGGCTTTGTTAACTCTTCGGACTTTTTTTTTTTTTAATGCATTGGCTTTACAGCTACAAAGCATGTTCATAGCAAAACAGAATGTGGAACACAGTCGTCTCGGTCAGCAAAGTGAAGTATGCATTCTAAATATGTGGCTTAATAGAACCCGGGGTGAGTGTTTAATCCATTTTGTTAAAATTGACACAAAAATTATTTGTATATGGATTATAGACATAAATGTAAGAGCTAAAACCTTACAACTTCTAGAAAAATGAATAGCAGAAAATCCTTCTGGCCTTGGGTTAGGCAGAGAGTTCTTAGGACACACAAAACATGAACCATAAAAGAAAAATTGTTCAATTGCACTTCATCAAACATTTATTCATTGAAAGACTCCATTAAGAAAATGGAAAAGGAAGCCACAGATGGGGAGAAATTATTTATAAGACACATATTTGACAAACGAACTGTATCCTGAATATATAAAAAGCTCTTCAAACTTAATAAGGTATAAGTTTTTTATTTCGATGGGCAAAAGATTTGAATGGACACTTTGCAAAACATAATACCTTTGCCTGCTCTGATCAAAATAGTGATGTGAGACATTTCAGGGTTCTGTCCCCTAAAAGAAGCTTTGAACAACCAGCAAGAACTGGCAGAAACACCTTTCTCAAAGCTCCAGAAAAGAGTTAAAGGACAGCAGTCACAGGGCAAGCGCAGAATCAAGAAAAGGCCACTTCAAAGCGGTAGGATCGTGGAGTGCCCAAGCCGGCCCCTCCCCTCCCCCTCAAGGGCTCAGTGCAGAGCTGGCCAAACCCCAGTGTGGACCCCTGGTCCTGGTTCCAGAGGGGCGTAGTAACCGCTGTGCACATACTGGAGCGTGTATGCCTGGCCCAGGGGGTCTGGTGGTGGCCAGGGGGTCACGCTGCCCCAGAACCTGCCCTGCACGGAGAAGGTGTCACAGAGCTCTCCTGCAGAGCGCTGAGGTCGTGCTGCCTGGGGCGAGGGATGGCGGGCTGTACCAGTGTCTGGGACCCCGAGGAAACTGGTTCCTAGGGCAGCAGGGACATTTGTAGCTGTATGAAAGGGGGGGTTCCTAGGAGCGCACACACGCACAAGACAAGACGCTTACGCAGAAAGGATCCGGGAGGCCCCTGCTCTTTAGCCTGGAGCTCTTCCCTGAACTGCTTGTGTGGCTGTGCCCTGAGGGGGAGCACTCGCAGATTTTGCACAGTCTGTGCAAAGACTGGGAAAGGTTTCTTCTTCTGCTTCCTTTTTTGTTGTTGTTGTTAGCTCCTGGCATTCAAGGAAAGCTTCTGTCTTAACACTAGCTGGATACAAACTTAAGGAACAGATGTCTCAGAGTCTAAATTCCAGCAATAACATGTTAAGATATCGAAATACCCAGGTTTCAACAAATGATTACAAAACAGACAAACAGGAGGCGATGGCCTAGGAAAAGGAGAAGATTGATGCATTAGAAACCACCAATGAGGAGGACCAGACCTGGGACGTACCAGACAAAACTTTTTTTTAAAAATGGTCCTAAATATGCTTTAAGAGCTAAAGGAAAACATGGGCAAAGAACTGAAGTAAATCAGAAAAATGATAGATGAACACAGATATCAATAGAGAGGTGGAAATTATGAACTGGAACCTAACAGATCTGAAGACCACAGTAAGAGAAATTTAAAAATCCCTTGAGGGGAACGGTTGTAGCTCAGTGGTTGAGCACCTGCTTCCCATGTACGAGGTCCTGGGTTCAATCCCCGGTACCTCCTATTAAAAAAAAAATCCCTCGAAGGGTTTAGCTACAGATTCAGATTGGCAGTAGAAAGAATCAGTGAACTTGAGGATGAGACCATTGAAATCATCCCATCTGATGAGCAGAAGGGAGGAAGGAAGAAGAAAAGTGAGCAGACCCTGCGGACACCATCAGGCATACCAATGCATGCATTGTGGGAGTCCCAGAAGGAGAAGAAAGAGAAAGGAGCAGAGCAAATAGTCAAAGAAATAATTGCTGAAAAAACAACAAAAGATATGAATATACACATCCAAGATGTTCAACCAAATCCAAACAGGACAAACCCAAAGAGACCCACACTGCTACCCCTACCATAATCAAGTTGTCAAATGCCAAAGATAAAGAGAGAATTCTGAAAGCCGCGAGAGGGAGGCAGCATGTCGGCTCGAGAGAGCCGCAGTGAGAGGCTGGTTTCTCCGCAGAGCATGCAGGTGGCGAGGGCCCTGCTACATAGTGAGTGTGATCAAGCCCAGGGAGTGGTCTGCTTGGGAGCAGCTGAGATGGGAACGTTTACATCACATCTATGTTCCTACCAAAAACAAAGAGTTTAAAAATGAGCAACTAAAGAGACAATGGCCTAACTGCAATACATAATGTGGAATGGATCTGATAAGGGAGGAGAGCAGATTCAAAAGGGCATTACTGGGACATATGAAAAAAATGGAGTTATAGACTCTAAGGTTTATTTCAGTGTTAACTGCACTTATCAAGGATAAGTGATAATCCTTGTTCTTAGGAATTGTGCATAGTGGTATTACGTGTTCAAGAAGCCTGCACTGAAGGGTTTAGAAAATGGATTAATAAATAGGTAGACAGAAGGATTGAGAGGTAGATGGATAGGTAAAATAAAGTGGCAAATGTGGCAAGATGTTAAGATTGGTGAATCTGCATATCGGGGTGGGGGTGGGAAATAGGGGTATGGTGGAGTTCCCTGTATGGGGTTTGGATTATTTTTGTAGCCATCCCGTAAATTTGAATGTATTTCAAAATAAAATTTTTAAAAATTTAACATAATAAAAAGATGTTCGTTCAGCAAACAAGCACCTGGAAAGATGCCCGGCACCAGGGGAATGTGTCATCAGGGGAATGCCCATCACCACCACAGTGAGATACTGCTAAACACCCACTAGAAAAGCTAAAATTGAAGAGAATGCGCCGAGGGCAAAGGTGGCGCACAACGGAAACCCTCACACATTGCTGGTGGGAAGGAGCAAGGGGGCTGCTCCTTGGTTTAGAGTTTAGCTGTTTCTTAGGAAGTTCTAATCCCCTGGACATACAACCCTGCAATTCGACTCCTCAGTGTCTCCTAATAGAAGTGGAAACACGTTCTCAAAAGACTTTAGCATGAATATTCATAGCAGCTTAATACAAAAGATCCAGAAAGTAGAAGCAACTCAAATGTCCATCCACTGGTGAGTGGGCAAACAGCTTTCGTGGCTGGCTGCTTTGTTCTGTGAGGCTTCTGAGCAGCAGCCCCTCGTGTGATTCCACTCAGCTGCTTTGTCGCTCACCAGTGGGCCGCTGCCGGGCTCCGCTGACGGGGACCGCTGACGGGGAGCGCTGCCGGGCTCCGCTGACGGGGGGCACTGCC
>JAKSZT010053860.1:5682930-5699582 GCA_026826555.1 Tolypeutes matacus | reverse complement strand
GGGGGGAGGGGGCCAGGAGTGGCTGGTGGAGGGGGCAGGGGGCCAGGAGTGGCTGGTGGAGGGGGAGGGGGCAGGTGGACAGGCTGACCACGCAGTGGGGGGCCAGGAGTGGCTGGTGGAGGGGGGAGGGGGCCAGGAGTGGCTGGGGGAGGGGGGCAGGGGGCCAGGAGTGGCTGGTGGAGGGGGGAAGGGGCCAGGAGTGGCTGGTGGAGGGGGAGGGGGCCAGGAGTGGCTGGGGGAGGGGGCAGGGGGCCAGGAGTGCTGGTGGCGGGCGGGAGGGAGGGGGCAGTGGGGCTCCCTGCCCACAGCTCCCGGTGCTGCCCTCGCCGTCCTCGTAGGAGCCAGGGCCCCGGGAGAACAGCTGCAGGCGTGGGCGTTACTGCTTCTCCCAGCGTCGGCCCTTCTCAAAGCCTCGGCGGCCCGGCCCCGTGAGTGTCCACTCGGCAAGGCCTTTTTCGCTCTGCCCTCGTCACAGGCGGCCTTCCTTCCGCGGTCTTGTCTCCTCCCAGCAGAGCTCCTGCCCGTGGGTCAGAGCCCAGGGAGCGGGGCTGAGCGGCACGTGCGTGCGTCCCAGCCCGGCTAACGGAAGCTCTCGGTCTTTCCCCAGGAAGGAGGAGCCGAGCACGCTGCCGGCCCTGTCCCTGACCACCACCTCCATGTACTACAGCACGTCGGCCCCCAAGGCCGAGCTGCTGATCAAGATGAAGGACCTGCAGGAGCAGCAGGACACCGAGGAGTGCCCCGGAGGCGACTTGGGCCACGACCTGTCTGTGAAGAAGGTAGGGAGCCAGGAACCCGAGCCAGGGCGGCGGGCGGCGGGCGGCAGCTGCGCTCCTCGCGTCCCAGCACTGGCCCCCCGCAGGGCCGAGCGGCGGCCAGGGCTGGGCTTTCACGCACGGCGGGGAGACGGGCCTGCTTGTGGAGCCCTCTGGGTCTCATTCTCTTCCCCTCCTGGGCATCTTTTTATGTCAAAAGCAATGCCAGGGGAGTTAAATGAGCTCCGTTTTCCTTCATTTGAAGCTCAACAGATATGTCCCTTCTACCCCAACAGAATCCCAGCGGCCCTGATTGTGTGACCTTCCGCAGGACATATATCTTTTTTAAATATCTGCAACCAGATTTTCCTAAAGTCCGCGGTGGGACTGAAGGTGCTTTGTAGACCAGAAGGCAGGCAGCTTTGCTCAGCCCAAGAACTCAGCGCCTAGGCTCTCGGGGAACAGCAGAACAAAGCCCTTCTCTGAGGGAGCTTATTTTTACAGGACAGATGGACAGCAGACAGATGCTCCAGTAAATATACAGTAGGGGGCTGCAAACTGTGGCCCACAGGCCAAGCCCACCCGCCACCACCTTTTATCACGAAGGTTTCATTGGCACAGGCCACATTCCTTCCTTCATGCCACAGCGGCAGAGCTGAGGGGTCGAGACAGAGAACGTAGGCCCACAAAACCTGAAATATTTAGCCTGACCCTTCATATAGTGCATTGGGTAGTAAGGAAGTTAAAACGGGGTGAGGGAATAGAGAGAGCTCTGGGGAGATGCTATTTGAGTGATGGGGCAAGGAAGCCTGCAGGTCCTTGGGCAGAGGCCTGGCAGTGCACCAAGCAGCAGGTGCAAAGGTCCTGAGGCAGGAGCCTGCTTGGACTGCTGAGAGGCAGCAGAGGCCAGTGGTGAAGGCAAGAGGGCTAGAGACAAGGTCAGAACGGAGCTCAGGGCTGCCTCGTGGATGCTGCCCGTGGAGGTCATGGTGGCGGCAGAACCATTCCTATCTGTGCCAGGATCCTAAAGATTGGTTTAAATCTCCATAGTGTGTCAGCTGGTCAGACATGTGGCATCTGGACCATCACCTGGTTTTTATAGGAAGGACTTAGCTAAATGGAGTGAGAGAATTGCCAGCGAAAGGCAGGTCAGACGAGAACATGGGGTGTTTATCCAGGGGCCTTTGTCTTTTAAATGGCCACCACACGCATGTACTAGTTGTAAAACGGATTATAATTTTGTTCGCCTCATACTTGCCCTGTTATAGCTCCAGAAACTTTCCACAAAAGTTTAAATATTTTGCTGAGAAAGAAAACCGCAGGGAGGAGTGACAAAGGGGAAAGTGAGACTTTTTTCAAGAACGCTAAATGAAAAGGCCTCACAGAGGAAAAGGATAGTAGATAAAACTGCAGCAAAAATGAGTACATAAAATTTTTGACATTAGATGTAGCTGTTGCAAATGAAGTTTACTAGGGTTTTTTCAAAGTGAGAGAGATGTTTACCTCAGTGTCTTTTTTTTTTTTTTTTTTTAAAGATTTTATTTATTTATTCATTTATGCCCCCCTTGCTGCTTGTGCTCGCTGGGTCAGCTAACCACGCCGTGCGGGCGGGCTTGCCTTCACCAGGAGGCCCCGGGTTCGGTTCCCATATGGTAAACGGGAGCCCTACTGATTGAGCCACAGCCGCTTCCCATATCTCAGTGTCTTAAAAAGCACCTTGGTATCAAATAAAAATAAAAAATAATAAAACTCCGAAGACCCCAGATCCTTCCTTAACACTGTCATGCTGCCAAGCAGCAGCCCTGTTGGCTCTCATTACAAAGCTTAGGAGGGGAAGTTTATTTACTCTGCAGGAACAAATAGGAAACGCATCATGGCAAGCTTTATTTACATTGAAAGAAGTTGAAATAGCACTAGAGAACTTAAGGCACACAAACAATTCAGGTGCAGTTATTTTTTAAACATTAAAACAGAAATTCTTTCTTTGGAACAATATAGAAAATAACTTTATAACTTTAAAATAAACTTTAATTTCTCCTAAATGTGCCCTGGAATAATCAGTCCACACTCCTGGTTCGAGTGACTTCTGGTGCCTAGCATTGGACGTGGAAATCAGCCGAGCTAGCTCGTCACACCAGCTGCCTGAAATGAAAGGTCACCCACAGTGCCCCTTCTGGTTACTTGGTACAGGGAGTTTATTAAACTGAAGATAATCATGGGGTGCGGTGATGCAAAGCTGGCTTTCCAAATAATGAGCAAGTTCTAATAAGGCCGGCGTTATGCTGTGGTTACCTGGTGTTGAGCTTACTGAAATGACGGCAGTCGCCGGGAAGCCTTTAGGCGACCCTGTCTCATCACGTGGCACAGCATGAGTAGCACTTTCTCCTCGGCGGAGTGCCCGGGGTCTTGACTCTGTCCCAGCTGGGAAAGGGAGGGAACCAGCATCCACTGCTCTCTGTAGACCTGGCGTTACGGAAAGGGCTTGTAGAAGAATTCCGAAATTTGTTTTCCCCAGCAAGCTCTTTGCAAAGGAGTATGTTGAAAGTCTACTTGTATCTTATGTTAGTGATTAAAAAAATCACTGGCTGATTCCAAATCTGAGAGAGAAGCTGTCTGAGAAGAAATATGGTGACCCGACGTAAAGGGACAGTTACTGTCAGTGTAGGAGTGATAGCTTTTTGTTCGAGGCATTAAACAGGGAGATGAAAAGTAAGGTCTGGGGTTCTGGGCCTTTCCGAGGGCTTCTCTCTGGCTCAGGGGACTTCATTTGCTTTATTTTGTTTGCATTTTCTTTTTTCTTTTTTCACAAAGAAGCAAAACTGTTCTCCGTTTTCCCATAACACCAGAGACAATTTTAATTCAGGCCACACACTAGATATGGGGACCCCATTCTTCTCAAGTGTGCCCTGTTCTTTGCCCTGAGAAGCCCACCTTGGTAAAGCCGCCTCCGCCCGCCCGGCGACAGCCTAGCGCCTCCTCCCGGCCAGGGACCTGCTCATGTTTTTAGAAAGTTCCTGTAAACCGACGCTGGGCAGTCTCGCCACCATCGGCAGAAGCTTAATCGCTTCTGAGTCTCGGTGCTCTTAGCGACTCAGCTGTCCTCTTTTCCCCGCTTGATCTGACAGACGGGGAACTGCTATGCTACCTCTCCTCCCTTCTTTCCGATATCCGCAAACGGATGGCGTCGCACCTGTGCACAGAGGCGGAGCCTGGTCAGAGGAGGGGAGCAGTGCAGGTGGCTTGGTGAGGACGTGGCTGGCAGCTTGCCCCACCACCGCCTAACGGTTTTCTTTCCCACGTCCAGCGCCACCAGCTACACGTGGATGGGACATTCCCAGGTGGTGAGGTGCTTAGCAGTGCCGCGTGCCAATCAGGCCACCCTCTAATTTAAGGGACGACTGGGGACAGTGGCCAGAGAGCAGAGGCCTCCAGGCAGGGATGTGGTGAGGCTAGAAGGCCAAACTCGTTTTTATAGCCGGGGCAGCTCAGGGCACGATGCCCGGAAGGCTGAGCCACGAGGGCCTCTCGGGAGAACCTGACAGGGCCGACTGCTTGAAGTTTGGAATCTCTGAGGAATGTGGGTTTTTCCTGCAACCAAAAGCAGAGGCCTCTGTCCCCTGGGAGTGGGCGGGACTGTCCAGGGGCTCAGCCAGGAAGCTTAGCTTTAAAGCCGCTCACCGTTTTAATCTGCCGTATCTGGCACTGGTAAGCCTGTGGCAGGTCGAGCCGACGGCAGGCCGGCCCCACCTTAGAGCTCAGACCTGCCTACTGTGGGACGTTACACCAGAAAGAGCTTCTCCTGGCAATCATGAACAGTGGGTGCCAGAGAGAGAGTGCACGGGCACACGATGGCGTCCAGCACCCCGCGCCCGTGGCCCGGCCGCTCTGCTGCTGGCTCTGCTGCTGACTGGGTTCCCCCGTCCGAGCGGGTCCCGGGCAGGGCTGCCTTCTCCTCGGCCGTGCTGTGTGAGGCAGGGCAGCTGCTGCCCTGGGCCGAGAGCGCTGCACACTCGACTTCCGTTCCCCTTCCTGTCAGTCCTAGAGACAGGGCTCCTGCTGCCGTCTGATGCGAGGACGCTGTGCTGGAGCGTCGGCCCCGAGCGTGTGCCTCCTCGCCGCTAAGCTGTGCAGGCTGCGAGGGGTCGGGGTTTGTAAGCAGCCCTGAGAGAGGGTGGGTTTCAAAGCACGCGGTTTACACAGCATCGTGTTGCTTGCCGTGACACAGTGAGCTTCAAAAACCCGGATCGGACTTGAATTCACACTGAGCCTTCATTTTTTCACACGCCTGAGCGGTAGTGAAAGCTTCCGTCCTGTGTCCAACTGCTGCCCACACGGTGTGCAGGAATGCCAGCCCCGGGGGAGGCGCAGGGCGGCTGCGTGGGCAGACTGACGGAGCGGCGTGTCTGGCCAAGGGTCCTGGTGATGCCCTGGGCCCGGTGAGGGGGTCTGGGAGGAACGCCGGTGACTCCCCTCCTACCCTGAGGCCTCCCAGGGCACTGCGTCTGGGCAAGCGACGCGTCGCCATCTGCTGTCGGGGCACGTAATGGGCAGAAAGGCCACCGGGATCGTTAGAAGCTGGCTTTTCCAGGCTATGTGCCTTCCTGCTCCTTCTGAGCTGACCAAGGAGGAGGACAAGCTGCCTCTTTGCCACTGAAATCTGACCAACCGATGGCTCTTCGGTGCAGGACGGTGGCTAACTTTCAAAGGTTCCACGCACTCATTTTTCCATTTTTGCTTTTAAAAAAATTCGTTGTTTTTTTTTTTTGCATTTTGGTCACATTGAAATGAGTAGGGTAGAGTGAAGCCTTTTAAGCTCGTTGGCACCCTTTATTTGTCTTACTTTTTAACTGCTGATTATAAGAAAAAGACATGCAGCTTTGGTCATGGAATTTACTACTGAACATCGACACAACAATTTCTGTAGAGCTGAACATTTAAACTGGAAGCGCCCGGGGCCGGGAGACCCCCGGGGGCCTGTTTTGCGTTAAGGGAAGTGTAAGCCGGAGATTTAACCAGGAGCCGTGGTCCGTGTCGTAGCCTTAAAAGTCGCCGTCGGGGGATGCAGAGCTAAGCTCCGGCTGCGGCGGCCGCGGGCAGGGGGCCGAGCGTCGCGCTAACGCTGTCTCGCGCCGTGTCGCCCGCAGCAGGAGCTCATCGAGAGCCTCGGCCGCAAGCTGCAGGTGCTGCGGGAGGCCCGGGAGAGCCTGCTGGAGGACATCCAGGCCAACGGCGCGCTGGGGGACGAGGTGGAGGCCGTCGCCAAGGACGTCTGCAGGCCCCACGAGTTTGACAAGTTCCGCATGTTCGTCGGGGACCTGGACAAAGTGGTGAACCTGCTCCTGTCGCTGTCCGGCCGCCTGGCCCGGGTGGAGAACGCCCTCAACAACTTGGACGCCAGCGCTCCTCCTGGAGACCGGGTCAGTGCGGCCGCCGTGGGCCCCGTGGCCTTCCCGGGGGGGGGGGCAGGTGCGGCACGTTCAGTCCTGGGGGCCGGCACAGCTCGCGGAGCCGCCCGTCCCTCGTGGCGCCAGAGGCTGGGCAAGCGGCACGTGCTCCCCTGGGCACGGCGTTCCGCATTATGCCGCGGCTGGCGCTTGGCAAGAGCACGTGGGGCAGTCTAAGGGTCATGAGAACGTGTCTGACTCTTCCCCCTTCAGTCATGTGACTTGGGACATTTCCTGAAAGGTCTGTATTTCAGGGTTTTTAAATCTGTAAAAGCAGGCAATTGTAACATCTACCTCGTAAGGTTGTTGCTGAGACTGAATTAAACAAGAGGAGGTGAAACACCTAGTTCACTTCTTTGCACATACTAGACCTTCAAAACATCCTAGTTGCTATTAATAGGGCACTTTAGCTTCTTATAAGGGAAGTGGAAGGAGCAGCCCTCCCCCTTATTGCACGCGAGGGATTTCAGGGTGCATGGAAGGACCTTATACGGCTTGGCTTTGAATGTGCTCTTCACAGCTTTCGTCAGTAACCTGATCATCAGACACACAAGGTATTTGCAGGAGAACTGGGGGTTGAGGCCCTCATCACCTTGGGTTAGGCTCGTCATTCCATTTTTTTTTAAAAATATATTTTTAATTGAAGTATATCGTTCGTACGTGAGCATGCATTAACACTAAAGGTGTAGTAAAGATTGTGAACTTACATAATAAACATACACAACATCATGCAGGGGTCCCTTACATCTCCCCACCACCAACACCTTGCATTGTTTTGAAGCATTTGTTACAGACTATGAAAGAGCATTGTCAAAATATTACTGCTAACTATAGTCCCTATCTTACATTTGGTGTATTCCCCCCCCCAACCCACCCTACTTTTTAAAAATATCTTTTTTTACAGAGGTTGTGAACCTACAAAACCATCATGCACATGTGCAGAATTCCCACACAACACCCCTCTATCAACACACCACACCGCGGTGGAACATTTGTTACAGATTGTGAGATAATATCGTCAGGCAGTTACCACCAGCCATGGTCCACAGCGTACATTTGGGACACTTTTTCCATGCCCCTCCGTTGTCAACACAGTACATCTTTGGCCTTGATGCAAGAATATTATGGTATTGCTGTTAACCACAGTTCATAGGTCACTCCAGTTGTATTTTTCCCATGCTTCTCCACATTCCCACCACCCTGCAATAGTGATGTACATCTGCTCTAGCTCACAAAGGACACTCTTAATCTGTACCATCAACCACAATTCTGATCCACCTCTGGGTTTACTGTGCTATTCAGCCCCTAGATTATTCTCTAGCTTTCTGTCAATTGGCATTTACATCCCTAGACTACCCTTTTCAGCCACAATCCCATTTATAAACCAGCTGTTACTCACTGTAATGTGTTACCATCCACTCTGTACATTTCCACACTTTTACAGTCAAGTTAATTAAAGCTTGTGCATACATTAAGCATCAGTAATTCTTCTCAACCCTTCTCTTATCTCCTAATAACCTATATTCTAAGTTTTAACTCCATGTGTTTATTCTTCATATTAGTGAGACTATGCAATATTTGTCCTTTTGTGTCTGGCTTACTTCGCTTAGTATAATGTCTTCAGGATTCATCCATGTTATCACATGTGTCCCAATTTCATTTCTTCTTACTGCAGCATAGTATTCCATCGTATGTATGTACCACATTTTGTTTATCCATTCATTGGTTGATGGACACTTGGGTTGTTTCCATCTTTTGGGAATTGTGAATAATGCCGCTACGAACACCGGTGTGCAGATGTCTGTTCGTGTCATAGTTTTTAGTTCTTCTGTATATATTCCTAGTAGAGGAATCGCTGGATCATATGGCAGTTCTGTATTTAGCTTCCTGAGGAACCGCCAAACTGTCTTCCACAGAGGCTGCACCATTTCACAATCCCACCAACAGTGAAGGAGTGTTCCTCTTTCTCTACATCCTCTCCAGCACTTATCGTCTGTTTTTTTAATAATGGCCATTCTATGCGGTGTTAGTTGATATTTCATTGTTGTTTTGATTTGCATTTCCCTTATAGCTAGTGATATGGAACATTTATCCATGTGCTTTTTGGCCATTTATATTTCCTCTTTAGAGAAATGTCTATTTAAATCTTTTGCCCATTTTTAAATTGGATTGCTTGTTCTTTTACTGTTGAGTTATATGATCTCTTTGTTTAGAATGGAAATCAAACCCTTATCAGATATGTGGTTTCCAAATATTTTCTCCCATTGAGTGGGCTGCCTTTTCACCTTCTTGATGAAGTCCTTGGAATCACAGAATTGTTTAAGTTTGAGAAGATTCCATTTATCCATGTTTTCTTTCATTGTTCATGCTTTCAGTGTAAGGTTTAAGAATCTACCACCTACCACCAGGTCTTGAAGATGTTTCCCTACATTTTCTTCTAAGAGCTTTATGATACTAGCTTTTATATTTAAGTCTTTGATCCATTTTGAGTTAATTTTTTTATAAGGACTGAGATAGGGGTTTTCTTTCTTTCTTTGGGTTATGGATATCTAGTTCTCCCAGCACCATTTTTGTTGAATAAACTGTTCTTTCCCAGCTGGGTGGGTCTGACAGGCTTGTCAAAAATCACTTGGCCATAGATGTGAGGGTCTGTTTCTGAACCATCAGTTCAGTTCCATTCGTTTATATGTCCATCTTTATGCCAATACCATGCTATTTTTACCACTGTAGCTAGGTAGTGAGAGTCCTCCAACTTCACTTTTCCTTTTTAAGATGTTTCTGGCTATTCAGGGCCTCTTACCCTTCCAGATCAATTTGATAATCTTCCAATCCATGAGCATGGAATGTTCTTCCAATTATTTAGGTCTTTTTAAATTTCTTTCAGCAATGCATTATAGTTTTCTGAATACAAGTGCTTTACGTCCTTGGTTAAGTTTATTCCTAAATATCTGATTCTTTTAGTTGCTATCGTAAATGGAATCTTTTTCCTGACTTCCTCCTTAGATTGCGCATTGCTAGTGTATAGAAACACCACTGATTTTTGCGTATTGATCTTGTATCCTGACACTCTACTGAAATCATTTATTAGCTCTAGCGGCTTTGTTGTCAATTTTTCAGGACTTACTAGATACACAATCATGTCATCTGCAAACAGTGAAAGTTTTACTTCTTCCTTTCCGATTTGGATGCCTTTTATTTCTTTTTCTTGCTGATTACTCTGGCTAGAACCTCTAGCACTATACTGAACAGCAGTGGTGACAGAAGGCATCCTTGTCCTCTCCTGATCTCAGCGGGAACGCTTTCAGTCTTTCACCATTGAGTACAATGTTACCTGTGGGTTTCTCATATATGGCCTTTATCATGTTGAGAAAGTTTCCTTCAATTCCTATCTTTTGTAGTATTTTTTATCAAGAAAGGATGCTGTATTTTGCCAAATGCCTTTTGTGCATCAATCGATAAGATCATGTGATTTATCTTCTTTGATTTATTAATGTGGTATATTATGCTGATTGATTTTCTTGTGTTGAGCCAGCCTTGCATGCCTCTATAAAACCCACTTGACCATGATGAATAATTCTTTTAATGTGTTGTTGGATTCGATTAGCAAGTATTTTATTGAGGATTTTTGCATCTGTATTCATTACAGAAATGGGTCTGTAATTTTCTTTTTTTGTAATACCTTTATCTGGCTTTGGTATTAGGGTGATGCTGGCTTCATAGAAGGAATTTGGTAGCATTCCTTCTTATTCAATTTTTTGTAAGAGCTTGAGTAAGATTGGTATTAAATCTTCTTTGAAAGCTGGGTAGATCTCACCTGTGAAACCGTCTGGTCCTGGGCTTTACATTTTGGGGAGCTGTTTGATGACTGTTTCAATCTCTTGTGATTGCTTTGTTGAGGTCTTCTCTTTCGGCTAGGGTCAGGGTAGGTTTTGTATATTCCTAGGAATTTTCCATTTCGTCTACTTTGTATAGTTTGTGGCATAAAGTTGTTCATAGTATCCTCTTATGATCTCTCACTTCTGTGGGGTCAGCAGTGATGTTCCCATTTTCATTTTTCATTTCATTTATTTGCATCTTCGCGGTGCTCGTCCCGGTCGCCACTTTGGGTATCTGGCGGGCAGCGGGGGTCAACGCGGAGAACATTGTGGGCGCTTTGAAGGCGCTGCCCAAAGCTTGCTGCCGGAGCTGGACCCTGACAGCTCGTTCCTCTCTCAACAGCAATCTCTGCTCGAGAAGCAGAGAGTCCTCATCCGGCAGCACGAGGACGCCAAGGAGCTCAAGGAGAACCTGGACCGCCGCCAGCGCATCGTGTCCGACATCCTGGCCAGCCATCTCAGCGAGGAAAGCCTCGCAGACTACGAGCACTTTGTGAAGATGAAGTCAGCTCTCATCATCGAGCAGCGGGAGCTGGAGGATAAAATCCGCCTGGGCGAAGAGCAGCTCAAGTGCTTGTTCGACAGCCTTCAGCCGGAGCGGAGCAAGTGAGAGACCTTGCCTGCTGGCGCCAGAGACGGGGCCTTCCGGGCACGTTCCCGGGAAGCCGCTGGGACCCCCAGCCCGTACTCGTGTCCTGGGGAGAGAGTCCTCCAGTAGCAAGGCGGCTGTTAGAGAAGCAATAACTCCCTTGTTTGTTGGGGATGGTGTATTTAATTGTTTGTGTCCCTTTCTAATGCTGACTTCAGCTGATGAACTGTGAGCTCCCCCACGTCGACTAGGCGGGCGCTGTGACGCAGTGGCGCCTGCTCCTGGTCACGGGAAGCGGCGAGGCTGCCGAGCCTCCCTCCGGTCTGCAGAGGCGGCTCCGACCCCGGGGAGCCAGCGAGCCCTGGGTGCCCAAGCGAGACAGGCAGGTGCGGGGCAGGGGGCACCCCAGCGCCCCTCTGCTCTCGGGTTTCATCCTGGGCACAGACTGCCACGTTGCTTCCGCCGTGCTCGGCCCACCGTGTGAACAGGCGCCGTCTCCATCATACAGTGATGTTCTCTGACCCAGCAGAAACCACGGTGATGATGATGCTGTTAATAACTTATTAACATTTTGGAAAGGTGAAGGGTTTCCTACTGGTTAAAAACCCACTGTGAAGTGAATGGCCGAAGTGTTGGGTTTGCTCGTCCCGAGGTTCAGTGGTCACTTAAATAGCGTGCATGCTTGAAAGCTCACTCACGCAGAAAGCACCCACGTGGCGTGGGCCGTTCTCACGTGACATCACAGCTCAGAGGTGTCTTCTCGCGAAGTAAATTATTTGGTTAGAATGTGTGTCTGGTGGTCATGTGCTTGTTAGATCTTTGATGAGATGACTTAATGTCCTTTAAATTACTTTTCCCCAGCACATTTAGTTGTGTGCCTGTGTTCGTTAATGGTAGTTGGCCACTCTTCTCTTTTTGCCTCCTTAAAGCTGTCACTGTGCCACCAGGCCACAGTCCGTTTATAGTAAAAACACTTCCTCTGGTTTCTCAGAGGTCCTGTGCCCTCTACACGGCCTCTTTCTGCCCCAGAGCTTAAAGATTCTGTGCCCTTTATGCATTTGAAATGCCAAGATTCTAAAGAGAGTCTATTCATTAAAAAAAAAACAAAAACATACTGTCATGCTGTCACTTTCCAATTGACAAGCCACAAACTGGGAGAAAATATTTGCAAAACACATGTCTGACAAAGGACCTGTATCCAGAATATACAAAGAACTCTCAAAACTCAACAATAAGAAAACAAACAGCCCAATTTAAAAAGGGGGCGAAAGACTTGAAACAGATAGTTCAGCAAGAAGGACACACGCGTGGCAATAAGCGCAAGGAAGTCCGCTCGTCCTCCAGGAGCCTGGCTACGAGCACTTAGTTTTATCCAGTACTCACGCGCCCGGCGTGTTCCTTCGAAACTTCTCACCTAATTAAGCGCTTGGATAATGGTGAGAGAATCTCCTGGATGACTTCACGGTAAAGTAATGCTAGCGCGGTCCAGTCACGTTAAGGGGTCATCTTAGCCTCGTCTCCTAAAGGAAGTTTTCCACCAGGCGGGGCCGTTTCCCTGGCTCAGCGGCGACCACAGCCTGCCCGAAACACGCACCCGTGTGCAGGGACGGAGAGCCACGCCGCCCGAGCCTGGGGTCGGGCTGGCGCCAGGGCCGTGCGTCCGTGGCAGCACGCCCGAGTGCGCAGTGCAGGTGTTGGCCGGCATCGGTGGCCAGGGGAATCGGCAGCCTTTCTGGCAGTCGGCCCTTGCCCAAAAGCCCGTATTCCTGCTGAGGTAGACCTGGGCCGCGTTTCCAATTAAGTGGCCTCCTCCTCGCCACGTGACGGCCACCTGCTGGTAAACCTGGTCACGTCGGAAAAGGGAAGCTGGCTGTGCCTGGAGCTCCATCCCTCTCCATAGCAGAGACGACCTAAGTAACTTCAGGGTGTTTTGTTTTTAATGTAGGCAAATCTTCTTTTCTTTCATCTGTGATTTTATCCCCCTTCAAATACAGTATTGCAATCGTTTTGGTGATATGTACGCAGAGTGTGAGCAGAAGGATGTCTGTGTCTGTACCCAGCCTCTTCCTGTTGCTTTGGTTTGCTTTGGTTTGGTTTAGGGCTTCTTTTTTACAAGGCAATATGAAGTGCTAAGGTGTCCTTTCAGCAAAGCACATACACTCACAGCTGCTCTGTCCCTTCCCCTGTTCACTTCTTCGGTGTCTGCTTGGGGGGGGACCCAAAGATTCCAGTGAGTCAGTGTACATAACTCTGTATATAGTTATATTATTGCATATAAGAGCAATCTGGTGCTAATGTTTTGCCCTTGGCCTTCTTAGGTGGTTGTCGATCCCTCACCCTCTGTGTTGGCTCAGCTGTGGAATGCTCTGTGTAGCGAGATTTTGGTCAGGGGTTTTGCCTGTGGCTTTTATCCTGCAATCCACCGTGGAAAATGTGTACAAATTTCATGCTTGACACTTAATGCTTACCTATCAACAGATCATCCTGCTTGACCTTAACAAAATAAAGTTCTATTTGAGTGAATTGAGCATGTCTTTGATTTCCCTATATTATATCTTTTAAAACATCAGAATATCCTTGCCATGTGTAACATTTTTATCATAAACCAATGAATAAATTGTGGTGTTATCTGTATGCATATAACTACTTAAGTCAATCTAATTAAGGCTGATCAGCTGCAGCCAGGAAAAAAGTCAGGGGCACGAGTTTTATCAGTTAGTTCTTGCCACAATAATGCTGCGTAACAAACAACTCTAAAATCTCAACAGTGTGCAGTGAAAAGTATTTAGCTCATGAGTCTATAGGTCAGCTGGCTGATCCAGGCTGGTCTCTGCTCCACATGCCTCTCACATTTCCTCCTGGGACCACAAGCTGGCCTGGGCATGTCCACGGCAGATGGACAAGAGAACAAACCCAGTCACAAACGTGCTTTTCGCATCTTTGATCCTACTGTACCTGGCAGCCCTCTGTTGGCCAAAGCAAGTCACATGGCCAAACCTGCAGTCCAAGGGTGGGGGATACCTTCCACCTCTTGAGTAGGAGGAAGTCTCAGTGCCATGGCACAGAGTGTGGGTGCAGAGAGGGGTGAAGATCCGGGGCCACTGGCGGCTCAGCCGCCCGCACCAGCTTTGGCTAATATGGAGAAGCATTAAAGCTGCAGGACCTGGGAGCCACGTTGCCTGAAGCAAAGCCACCCGGTGCTTCCTGGTTGTAAGGCTGAGGACAAGTCTTAACCTCTCGGACTTCCATTTCCTCATTCGTAATGGGAGAGGAGTTGTTGTGAGGGTAAGTTAACAGATGTTCAGATGCTTAGAAGCGTGCGCTGTATTTTCAACAATCTGCCACCCATGTAGTTGGAACAAATCTGTCAAAATCACCCAAAAGAGGCGGTTGATTTCTTTTGTTTGGTAGAATTAGAAATGCCTTAGTTTTGGAGTTTATGGGACCTGAACATTAGACAGTGGTGGAGAGAGTTGTTTTTAAGAAAAATAATTCAAAATTAGTTAGGAGAGTGAATATTTGTTTAGGATAGAAAAACTCACTATAAATGATAACTTTTTAAAAGCTGGCAAATACCATAAGCATTTGTTTTGGGTTTTGGCTTCTACCAGGACACTTCAGCCTGTCTCATTTGAGTTCTGAAGTGATCAAGAAATTAATACCCGAGAGCAATTCAAAGCTGGCTTGATGGCTCCTGCTGTACTAGACTGCGTCCTTGCGTCATCACGTCCTCACGCTGCACCCTGTGACTCACTGGTGACGACGTGCACATTTCTGTCCCAGTGCACGTGTGTTCTTAAGCTGTGCTGCTGATTGGTGGAGGTTTAGTCCACTCTTTCAGAATTTTTTTATCCCCGCCCCGAGATGGTTCCGTTGTCTGTTTGCTTGCCTTCCTTAGGAGGCACTGGAACCGAACCTGGGACTGTCCGTGTGGGAGGCGACTGTCCAACTGCTTGAGCCACATCGCGCCTTGTCGTCTTTAGGAGGCACCGGAACCGAACCTGGGACCTCCCGTGTGGGAGGCGGGCACCCAGTTGCTTGGGCTACATCCGCTCCCCTGAGCTTTTTTTTTTTTGTTTAGGATTTTTAAATTTGTCCCGGTGTCTAAAGTTGAGTCGTCAGAGCTGACTTGTGGGCATCACTGGCCTTTTGGGCAGTTTGTAGAAGCCCATCTGAAGCTCTTGCCCATTTAGCAGCCCAGGGTCTCAGCACTGAGGGCTCGTCTTGCATAGCCCATCTGTCTTCCCCTGTGTGCCATGTTCCAAAAGCCTGTGGTCCAAGCGTCAGCTGGAAGAAGGCCATTGCCGTGAATTGAGTCTCTTTCCCAGTGTGTCACCAGCGGCCTTGCACAGTTAAAACTCTCCAGGCACGAGCCACAGCTGCTGATTCCTGCTTTTGACACGGCTGCTGCTTTTCTGAAAGTGCTGTTCCCTCCCGGTGATGCGGGTAGGTGCCATTCCGGGAGACAGTGATCAGGAGCCGGGTCTGCACTGGGCAGAGAAATCTCGAAGAGGATACTGATGATCCATTTACAGCATACCCACCCATGCCCCAGAAACAGCTGATGGAGAGACGATGAGGGAACACGGCGAAGAGGAGGAGTCAACACGGCGAGGGCGTCGCCACGGCGTCGGGGCCTAGCGACCGAGAATGTGGAGGCCAGGACAGTGGGTGGCGGAACGTGGTCACGGAACGGGAGCTGGGAAGGTGTGCTTCTGGCTGCCTCGGAAGGAGCCAGCGGACACAGTCCCGGCAGCACGTCCGAGAGGAGCTGTGCCCTTGGTGGCCCTGCCGCCCGGTGAGCTGGCCGCTGCCCTCCTCAGGCGTGCGTGACCTGGAGACGCGCCGCAGGTCCGTGGAGGCTGGTCCTTCTTTAGGTTTTGTTCTGGGCTGCACGGGTGTTGCCGTCACTGGCCCACGGTGAGTCACTGGCCGCGTCACGCACTAGCGTTTCGAAGCTCCTTCCTGGGTCTGGTGGACGTGGTTTTGTAAACGTTCCTCAGCTGTAATGACTGAAATGGGGAGGGTGGCTTACGAGTCCCTGACCAAGACGCCCTTCACAGGTAGAGGGATTTCATCTCACCTCGTGGGGGACGCTGCAGAGTCTCTCCTTCAGGTTGTGGGATTTTCCCACGACCCCATTTTCCTGTCGTCCTGAAGCAACCTCACTGTTATTTTTTTAAGGTTAGGCACTTGGTTGTTGCCCTGTTTTCCTTTGGAGGCTCAGGTCCATTTTACAGCCTTCACAAAGTTCAGCCCTACTGATTGGAAGGTTCCCGCTTCAGAGAAAGCATTTCCGAGCTCATCGAGCTGTGTGAAATTCAAAGGATCTAAATCTCAGGGTTTCTTACGTTATGAGCCAGGATCTGGTTAGGAACTTTGTGTTTTAAACTACGCTAGGCCAAAAAAAAAAAAATAGCCAGAAAATACAATTTAAAAAATAAAAATGAAACACTCCGATTTAGCCAAGTCTTAAAGTATCTCCTGTTCCCAAGATTCCTTTGCACTGAGAGTACCTGCAGCGATCTAAAATCAAAAGGACAGACACTAACAAGGGTTGGCGAGGACGTGGGGAATTGGAGCCCTCATACACTGCTGGCAGGATGGTGAGGTGGTGCCGCAACCCTGGACAAGAGTCTGGCAGTCCCCGACTTCACACCTAGCGCTCGTAACTCCCAGAGTTGCCGTATGGCCGACAATTCTACTCCTGGGTGTGTACCTAGAGAAGTGGAAACGGAAACATACATCCGCACACAAATGTGTACACGAATGCTCATTACTCACAGTAGCCAAATAGCAGAAACAACCCAAATGTCCATCAACCACCGAATGGATCAATAAAGTGTGGCATATCCACAGAGCTGCCTGTTGTTCGGCCGTCAGTACCGAGACACGCTACTAGCTGGATGAACCTTGGAAACATGACGCTAAATGGGAAGCCAGACCCAGAAGGCCACATGGCATAGGGTTCCGTTTCTCTGAAGCGCAG
>JAKSZT010053860.1:5623465-5675540 GCA_026826555.1 Tolypeutes matacus | reverse complement strand
CCACCCATCTAC
Organism: Tolypeutes matacus; assembly: GCA_026826555.1. NCBI lineage: Eukaryota > Metazoa > Chordata > Mammalia > Cingulata > Chlamyphoridae > Tolypeutes > Tolypeutes matacus. Next base: position 5,675,528 of record JAKSZT010053860.1, on the reverse strand, counting down.
CCAACCATCAGCCCAAGCATCCATCCATCCATACATACATACATACATACAAGCATCTGTCCATCCAACCACCCAACCACCCAACCACCCATCCACCCATCTATCCACCTACCCATCCATCCACCCAACCATCCATCCATCCACCCACCCACCAATCCACCCACCCACCCATCTGTCCGCCCAAGCATCCACCCACCCACCCATCCATCCAACCATCAGCCCAAGCATCCATCCATCCATCCATCCATCCACCCACCCACCCAAGCATCCATCCATCCATCCATCCTTCCACCCACCCAAGCATCCATCCGTCCATCCACCCATCCACCCACCCACCCAAGCATCCATCCATCCACGCCTGCTTCCCGTGTACGAGGTTCTGGGCTCAATCCCTGGTACCCCGTTTAAAAAAAAGCTCCTATTTACAATGGGTTCACACCCACAGGAATGGATTAGGACTAAGAACATGATTTTCTTTGGGGTATACAACAATCTGCTGTGGGGTAGAACTTACATCTGTTTGAGTTTTTTTGTTGTTGTTTTGACCCTCAAAAAAGCAAATGCCAGTGGACATAGCCATGGCTTTGGCGAATGATTAGTTTTCACCAAAAGATTGGTTCGTGATAGAGTCAGCTAGTGAAGGAACTTGAGCAAAAGCACAGTATAGTGATTGCCTTGAGTCTCGAAGCCCTCCGCTGTGGCATTTAGCCCTGTAGGGGCCCCACGCCCTGACACGCCTTCCTCCCCCTGCCCCCGGGAGCTGCCGAGGGGACCACCGTCGTCACGTGGCACACGGTGGGCATGCACAACAGTGCGTGTGTGGAGCCAGCAAAGGCTTGTCTGAAAACCGAGCTAACCACATCGCGTGGAAGTGCTGCTTCTCCGAGCAAGGGAAACCACCACGCCTGGGGATATTTTCTTTTGAGAGCTGCGTGCCCATTTTTCAGACAGGCGGCTTCAGAGAAATCCCTTTGCTGTGGGGCCTCAGAAGGCGTGTCCCGAAGCCCACAGCAGGAGCCCTGGCTTCCCATCCCTACCTGGAAAGTTGTGAGAATGGAGGGAGGCCCCCAAACTCCACCTTTCACCGTCCTCTCCAAGACCAGGGGCTCTTTTTGTATTATACCTCCTCATTGTTGAGAGACTGGAAACTACCGAAATGAAGGGAGAAAAGACGTATTTTACCACCCAGAGATGACATTGCCAAGTGCTGCCTTCCCAACTTTTATGCCTTCTGAAAACAAAACTGCGGTCATGCACACATCCAGACAGACGGATTTATCTCACATCCATTCCCCCACCTAACTTGTTGTGTTTCCTTTCATCCAAATGTCTTTGGAAACTTTATTTTAGATGGTTGAATGATACGGCCCAGCTTATGGAAGTATGGCATTTACTTAAGCTTCCTCTCTTGCTTGGCTTTTTCATGGCCTCCAGATTTTCTTTTTTCCCAGGCTCCCTAAAATTGCCTGCCAGCATCCTTGCACGTTCGCTTTGCCGGTGCCTCTCTGATGAAGCCACTGGAATGGCCTCCAGAAGGCGAGGCCTGGGTGGGCCGGTGGCGTGACCGTCCTCACGGCTGAATGTTTTCCCAGCCTTCCTGCGTCTCGGGCGAGCGCCCGGGGCGGAGCTGCGCGTGGAAGGCTGGAGGGCCTTGGGTGCCGGCGCGGCGTGCAGCACCTCCCTGCGGGGCAGGTCTCCGTCCCGCGTCCTGCTGGCCCCGGGCGCGGAGGGGGCGCTCCCCGCGGCCGCCCTCACCACGCCCCGCCTTTCTCTGCAGCTGCCCTTGGCGCCCTGGGCCATGATCTTGCTCGTCGGCAGCATCAACCGGCACGTCGCAGGCTTCTTCGCCGCCACCGTGGGCTGGATCCTCCTGGGCACGTCCATGGGCCTCGTGACGTGGCGCGTGTGGCACATCGACGGCAGCCCGCTCTCCCCCGCCGGCCTCGTGTGCGTGGGCATGTGGCGGGTCTGCGTCTACCACCGCGGCAGCCGCCTCGACAGGGCCCCCTTCTGCCACCACTACGGCCGCCACGACCCCTTCCTGCCGCCCGAAATGCGGGCGGCGCAGCGCCTGCTGCTGGCGGCCGGCGCCCTGGGGCTGGCGGGCAAGGCCGCGAGCGCCCTGGCACTGCGCAGCGCCTTCACCGGCGGCCTGCACAAGCGCCTCTTCGTCGCCTCGGGGCTCCTCTACCTGGCGGCCAGCACCTGCGTCTCGGCCGCGGTGGCCGGGAACTACATCTCGGTGATGAAGGAGCAGCGCATCCCCTTCCCACAGTCCTTCCAGCTGCCCGACAGGCCGGACGCGCAGGAAGTGGGCAACGCCAGCCTCCTGGCGGCGCTGGCAGCCCTGCTGCTGCTGCTGAGCGGGTTTTCCTTCCTCTCCTACAGGTTCCCCCTGGACAGCCAAGTGCACCCTGAGGACTCCCAGCTGTGAGCTTCCAGTGGTGCGCTTTGCAGGCCCAGGCTGGCCAGGGCTGGCCGGGGACCATTTCCAGGGTCCGTCCCCACATGCTCTCTGGGTCTCAAGACCCTGGCGGCAGCAAGTCGCCAGCTGTTTCCTTCTGCTTCGTTGTTTGCTTGGTTGGATGAAGGTACCGTCATGGAAAAGAAAATATTGGCGTACCTGCCAGTTGCTCTGACTGGATCTGGATTTGCATTATTCCTAGCTAAAATAAAGTCCATCTCTAAATCCAGAGTATGGAAATGGGAGTTTGTGAACACATTACCCTCACAAACCTCCCTCTTAAGCGTCTGCTCACCAGTGGCTGACCTGGTTTCCCTTGGCATGCTAACAGCATCACTCTTGTAAAGTGTAAAATTTTCCAGAATGCATGAAAGTTGAGGGAATGGTGTGTGGCCTCTGTTTGCATCCGTCTCCATACTCAACAGGGATTGAGATTCTGCCATATTAGCTTCCCCCTCCTATCGTTCCCTTTCTTCTCTTTCTCTTTCTCCAAAGTATTTTAAGGCAAACGCCAGATGTCAGGTCCCTTCATCCCCACATACTTCAGAATCCCTCTCTAAAAAATATAAACATTACACCAAGAAAAAAAACTTAACTATTGTTTTTTGTTGTTATCGAATACCCAGTCAGAATTTTTATTTTCATTTATGTTTTAAACCATTTATTGAAGTATATCATTCATACATGAACACACACAAACAATAAGTGTTCAGTAAACGTTGTGAACCCACAAAACAGACACGCATAACATCACGCAGGGCTCCCACACATCACCCACCCCAGACACCCTGCATTGCTGTGAAACATTTGTTAACAAATCATGAAAGAGCATCGTCAGAGTATTACTACTAACTACAGTCCGTATCTTCCTCCCCTAGACATTTTTTAAAGGGTTTATTTATTTATTTACTTTTATCCATTTTTACCCCCTCCCCCCCCCCGTTTTTGCTGTTTCTGTGTCCATTCGCTGGGCAACTCTCTGTGTCTGTTTCCTGCCCTCTCTTCTCCTCCTCCTCCTCCTGTCTTCACTGGGATTCGATCCTTGGAATCTCCGATGTGGGAGAGAGGCGTCCTACCGCCTGCGTCACCTTAGCTCCTGGTTTTTCGGTGCGTCTAGTCTTGGCTCTCTCCTGTTACGTCATCATCTTGCTGTGTGGCTTGCGGGGCCTGGCGGTGCACCCATGCATGGGACCTGGTGGCGCACTCGCACATGGGGCCTGGGGGGCTCACCCACTCGCGGGGCCTGGCGGTGCACCTGTGCGACTGGCACCTGACAGCTCACCTGGGGCCTGGCGGCTCACTCACGCACGGGACATAGTAGCCCACGCACCTTCTATATTTTTCTTTTTTTCATTTTTATCTAGAGGTCCCGAGGATCAGACCCAGGCCCCTCCATATGGGAGACGGACACCCAACCATTTGAGCCACATCCGTCCCCCTGCTATATCTCTAAGGTTGACCAAAGATACCCAAAGGTAAAGTCTTTTCCCATACAGGATGGTCATCTAGTAAATCAGGCTTAGTTTATCATCAGCATTCTAAAAACCAGACCTAGGGAGAAAAACTAGGTCTGGAGACACATGCATGGTTTCTAATATAGCGAATGTTTAGCCCGCCCTGCTTATCACAAAATCAGGACAGCAAGAATATTCACATCCAGTCAGAATTTTTAAATGCCTCAAAAGTAATTCTTCAGTTTTATTTGTTCCACGTTAGGTGCCTACTTTTTCTCTTAAGTTTTCATCTAAAAGTAGTCTTCTTCACTCCCCAACGACTCCCCGTCTCCTTTTCTTCTTTTCCGCACCTCTGATTTGCTGGAGAACCCGGGTCAGTTGTCCTGGAGGATTTCCCACAGGCTGAACTGGTCCGTTTGCCTCCTAATGCCATCTAACTTGTTAGCTCCACAGGCTTGCGGACGCTGGCGCATGAGGCTTTCCGAGGTGACGCCAGTACTTCCTACCCCCTGCGCTGCGTCAGGGCGTCCAGGGTAGCTTGCCCCATGTAGTGGCACTAAGGTTCACAAGCGGAGACCCGAGTGAAAGCCTGATGCCGCTTCGTCCAGCTTCCACCTAACGGTTTCGCTGATTGATGGGCCTTGTTTGAGTCAATTACTTCATTAAAGACTGAAACGGTGACTTTCTGATACCAATATTCCCGTCAGATCTATTGGCCAGGATGCTTTCGTAAAAAGAACCTTTTCTCAACCGTGGCTGTATAAAATTCATTTCATGTGAAAAAAAAAAAAAAGCCTGGGGCAAATGCTTCCTTCTTTCCCTCTAACTGTTAATTTCCAGTGCAAGGAGTGAGGCTGCCCTACTTACCCGTGAGTGTGGCCACGGCATTGTGCATGGATTTTGCTGTTTTGCTTATCTTTTCCTTCTGTGAGCATCGACTCAACTCTGGGGTATGAACGCATGGAATTCTCTTCCACGTTTGTACTGTGGACATTTTCAAATGCGTTCCGAAGTAGAGAGACCAGGATAAGGAAGCCACATACATGCAGCGCCCATCCTTATCAGTACATGGCCAGCCCTGTTTCAGCTCTGCTTTTACTCACTCCCCCCAGCTCCAGGCGCGGTCCCTGGCAACAGATCCCTTTATCCGGAGAAACTTCAGTACCTGTTTCTAAAAGACAAGGACTCCTTTTTAAAAAATAACATATTGCCACTTAGCACACCAGAAAAGATGAACAGTAATTTCTTAATATAATGAAATAGTCAATATTCAAACATCCTTAATTGACTCAGAAATGCAGCTAGCAGTGACTTCTGGGCTTCTCTATAGCCACAGAATTTCATTCAGCTGCACCGACATTCCTTTTTATGATCAAATTATCCCAGCTTTGATCTTGGAGCCACGGTTACACACGTGTCCTTTGACATGTCTCCATTTGTCTTTTTTTTTTTTTTTTTCCAGATTAAAAAAAATCCTTTATTCAAGATAATCATAACACACTGCAAACACCTCTTTACTTATCAGTAAAACTTGTTTTATGAAAATGATTCTCCTAAAGAGCGAAATGGTCGAAGGCCATGTCAGCAGTACAGTTAGCAGCCACACTTACCAACTGTTAAGGAGCGCTGTAGACAGTAAAGCACATTTATTTATTCTGCATCTTCTAAACACCCCTCATGCCACTGGTGCTTAACCTCGGGGAGACCTCCCCAGAAGAGTGCACGTACACACAGAAGTTTGCACAGGTTCACAACCCTCTGGAGGCCTACTCGTGGTCCTCACTTTTTTTTAAAAAAAGTAATGATTTCCAAAAATGCATTTATTCTTTCATGTACGTCCTAGAAACTTCCCATTCTTGCGATCTTAAGCTTATTTTTTCAACAAATTAACTTTAAAAGTTAAAAAACTACCTAAAATACTAATGTGCACCAGCACATCCTGTTTTAAAACATTTTATTAAACAAGTTTAGTGTTGCTTCCCTACCTTTAAAGTTTCAAAAAAAAAAAAGCAATTTTAATAAAATTGAATCTATGCTGAAGTCATTTTCCTTTCTTTGGACAAATATGACTAAAATGCATTAAATGTTTATAAGGAAGGGATTTAACTTATAGAAACACATTAAATATCTCAGGAGCACAGAAAATTGTAAGCCCAGTAAGATGATGCAGGCATCTCTGTAATCAAGAAAAGAATCCTGGAAACTGTTTCCATGCTTGCTTGCTTGCTTCCTCCCTCCCTTCCTTCCTATTATTTAATTAGTTAATTTACTTTTTATTTTTCTTTACGCCCCTCCCCCCCGCCCCCCAGATGGTAATCTTGCCTGTCTGCTCGTTGTTTGCTCGCCTTCTCCAGGAGGCACTGGTAACCGAACCCTGGACCTCCCCACGTGAGAGGGGAGTGCCCAGCGGCCTGAGCCACATCCGCTCCGCCCGGGCTGCGGCATCTGCTGGCTCCTGGCATCTGCTCGTTTGCGGCGGGGGCAGCGTCTAGCTCCTTGCAGTGGGGCCGGCCTCTGCCCGTCTTCTTTAGGAGGCACCGGGGCTGAACCCAGGACCTCCCATGTGGTAGACGGGCACCCAACTGGTTGAGCCACAGCCGCTTTGCCATGCTCGTTTCTTGAGCTTCTCCCACTTCTGGGAGCTTTTCCTCATTTTACTGAAGTTCACAGATGGCACAAAGAAAACGGAACTGTTTTCAAATCAATTCCAGTTTATTGTCAGTACTTTCTTTGATATGTGAAAATGTGCCAAGTCTCTTCCCAGAGCCTCTAGCTCCTGAACCTCTTGCCAAGCATTGTACTCTTGACCACATTTTCCACCCTCGTTTTGCTTGACAAATCTGCTTTTTGCAATCAGCACTTTTTCCTGTGTTCTTCGGTTTGGCTGCACTCTTTGTCTTTAAACATTTTGTCGTGATTTTCCAGCCCTCTGAAATTCCTGTCCTATGCCAGCAAGGCCCTGCTCTTTGAAAATCCCGTTGTGGCAGTGGGCTCGGCAGACATTTCCCCCTCCTGGAACCATGTGGCACCGTTTAATGAAACTCTTCACTGGCTGGTGAATCCCTGGTCACCTCCAGCACCGTCCCCAGCGAGCGTGAGCCGCTTCCTAAGATTTTCACTGTCAACCATGGCTCGCCTTGGCTCACCCGGTGGTCAGGACCATGGTCCTGTTACTCCGTTTTTTGTTTTGCTTTTTTTAAAAATACTTTATTTAAATAATATTTTTCCAGTGGTTGTACTGAAATATAATTCACATACCATAAAATTTGCCCTTTTAAGATATACAAGTCAGTGGTTTTCAGTATGTTCCCAGAGTTGCGTGCCCATCACCACTATTTAATTCCAGCACATTTTCATCATCCCCAAAAGAAAGCGTGTGCCCATTAGCATTCCTCATTAGTCTTTGGGGCTTGCTTTTCCTGTCCCTTGGCAAGATATCCTGGGTGCATGCTGTGCGTTCCAGGCCCAAGATCTAGAATCAGTCCTGCCTTCAATGAGCCTGGAAACGGAAGTGATATTCAGAAACTGCAATTTTGGCACAGTGCTGCTCATTGCCGCTAGGTTGTCATTACATCTACATCTTTTTAAGGAGAGAACTAGGATATGGAAATTTTTGAGAAGAGAGAAATCAAGATATTATAATATATAATATTTTCAGTTCAGACTTACCTTACAGAATTTTAATTTCACTGCAATTTTATACTGCATTTATTCACCAAGATTGAAAACCCAATATTAATCTAATTGCTCGTTTGCTTTTTCTAAAATGTATAGAGTTGTTTTAAAATAATATTACCCCTTTCGTCATTGACTATAAGACTGCTGAATAAAGTTAAAGGGTTCATTGAAGCACTGCCTCTAGAATTTATTGTATTAGTATATATAATAAAAATATGGCATTTTAAAGTTATTTGACATATTTTCCTTGTGTATTTTATCACCAGCTTGATAACTAATTAAGTTCATTCATTTTAGCTTGTTTTCTATTTTTACATAGTTTCCTTTTTGAATATGTGAAATATTTAGATAATTTCAAAGTCAAAATTGCATAACCAGGTTTATTTAGAAAACTCTGAATAAACTTTGGCCCCTCTCACCATTCTTTTCCCTCTCACCATAGGTAAGTATTTTTATTTATTTTCCAGTGTTTTCTTTTGCAAATATAAGGGTGTATGGCTTAATGTTTCTTTCATGGCTTACAAAATGCTCTCTTAGCATACACATTGTTTGGCACCTGGCTTTTTAAACTTAACAATAGATTTCTGGATCATGCTATATCAATCTGTTTTTATGGCCGCATATTGTTCCTTTGTGTCGACGTATCCAGTTCATTCACCCAGTATGTATATAGGAATGAATGTACGTGTGAATATATTATAGCTTTCATACACGTATCTTTTTGTATTTTTGCCAGTGTCCCTTGGAGTTAGATTCCTAGGAATGGGACTGTTGGAGCAAAGGGTCAATGCATCTGTAATCTGTGTTTTAATTTCTAAATCCTCCACCATAGGGATGATTCATTTTGTACTCCCATGAGAAAATCTGTGAAAATATCTACTTCCTCACAACCTGTCAAGAGAATACATTGTAAACTTTTGGATTGTTCTTCAAACTCTGAGGTGAGACATGGTATCTCAGTGTCTTTCTTGATGTGTGTTTCCTTTAGTAATGAGGTTGGACATTTTTCAAATGTTTGAGGGCTATTTTTAGCTCTTCAGTGATACCCATGGTCTCTTGCTGTGTAACAACTTACTCCAACACTTAGTTAGGGGTTTAAAGCGACACACGTTTATGATCTCACAGTTTCCGTGGTCAGGAGTCTGGGCATGGCTTCGCTGAGTCTTCTGCTTCCGGGTCTCTCCCAGGCTGCAGTCAATGGGTTGGCCAGGGCTGTGGTGTCATCTGAAGGCTCGGCTGTGGAAGGAAGCGCTTCCTGGCTACTGTAGGGGCTTGTTGGTAGGATTCGGCTCCTCAGTCTCTCACAAGCTGTTGGCCAGAGGCTTCAGCTCCTTGCCATGTGGGACTCTCCATAGAGCATCTCACAACACAGTAGCGTAGTAGCTGGTCGTCAGGGCCAGCGAGTAAGAGGGTGAGAGAGCAGCAGCGGGAGAGAGAGAGCTAAGACAGAAGTCAGTCCTTTCCAGCCTAAGCACAGAAACAACATCCCACCACGACTCTCGCTTCCAGAGTCATTTAGAAGCAAGTCCCCAGGTCCAACAGATACTCAAGGGGAAGGGTTCCCACAAGGGTGGGAACACCAGGAAGTGGGGATTTTTGAGGGCCATGTCAGAAGCTGCCTACCACCATCTCTATCCATATTTCTAGCCCCTTCTTTTCTTGAGTTGCTGGGGATTTTCCTAAATTTTAGGAGCACTTAATATATGATAGATATTAACCCTTTGTGCTGTCCATTGCAAATACCTTTCTTAGTTTGTCATTTATCTATTTTTATTTAATTTTTTAGGAGGTATGGGGCTTTGAGCCAGGACTTCATACATGGGAGGCAGACACCCGACCACTGGGCTACACCCACTCCTTGTCATTCATTTTTTAACCTTGCTTATGGTATTTTTTTGTCATGCAAATGTTTTTAAAAATTTACATATTGTCAAATCTGTCAGTCTTCCTTTTATTGCTTCTGGTATTTGAGTAATGTTAGGTATTTTTCCACTCCCACATTACAAACACATTTGTCTGTGTGTTTTTTTTTCTAGTGCTTATCTGGTTTCATGTTTCTGTATTCATTTGGGATTTATCCTGATGGATGCTGTGAGATATTGGGCCAAATTGATCATTTCCAAATGACAGTCCTTTTGTCCCAATACCACTTAATAAAAGAATCCATCCTTTCTCTACTGATTGGAGATGGTATGTTTTTCATATACTAAGTTTTCATAGATATTGAGTCCACTTCTGGACATTCAGTTTGAGTACTTTCATGAATTTGTCTATTCATGTGCCACTACTAGTCTAGAAATAATGTTATTTGCTGTGCTTATTCCTCCCCACCCTTTGGACCTTGTTCACTTTTTCTGCTTATTTTTCCATTAACTTTATAATGAATAGTGTTGCGCTATACTGGAAAAAAATATCTCTTAGGCTTTTAATTGGAATCATGCTCAATTTATATGCTAACTTCCATGTTTATAATATTCAGTTTTCTTATTCAAGAACTGAGTATGTCTTTCCATTTGTTCAAGTCTACTTTTGTGTTTTGGGGGAAGTGTTTAAAGTCATTTTCTTTGCATCAGATTATTTCCTGTATGGCGCAGTTATCAATAAAGCCACTCTATGCATTTGCACTCGGGCTAATGCAAGGCTGCAAGCTTCATTTCTCTTGGACAGATAACTTGGAGTAGGATTCCTGGAGCGTATAGTAAGTCTAGCTCATACTTAGACCTTCAATCCATGACCATGAAGTTACTTCTTCCATTCATCATTTGGGGTTGGGGTCTAAATATCTCTTCTCTTTTGGTCACTATTAAGACAACACTTAAGACAGTTGTTTTACTTTTTTAACTTGTATTAAGGGCATAGATCGTGTTTACACAAATTTAGGTAACTGCCACCGGGACGCCACCCTAGAGCTGGGCCCCTCCTCAACTGTGGAATGCCTTTTCCGCCCAACCTTCGTGGGTGGTCCTACTAGCTCCCAGACTACTTCTAAGACCCCTAATGCCCATAGCTAATTACATTCCACAACCCCCCGGAGGAGGAACAACTTCGGCCATTCGGTCTGATTAAGTCCTTCAGCAGACGTGACCTGGGCTCCTTCCACGTGCGACGTGCCAGCAAGGCACTCAACCAAGAGACGGGGGCTGTCACAGACACCAGCCACACCTCCTGTGACTGCTCACAGCTCTCCTGGTGTTTAAAAGGCCTCCGTCAAAAATCAGCGGCTGGATAAACACGGCATTCGTAGGCTAAGAATGAGACATGCTCAACTTTCACCTTAGAGCTCCACAGGCCGAGGGAGGCATTGAGCCCCGAGCCGAGCCATCAATAGGCCAACCGGGAATACCCTCCTCGAAGAATTTTTTGGTCTTTGAGAGCAAAGTGTTTGGGAATTTCTCCACACCGTGACATAGACTAAGTGTCAGCTAAATGTGTGGACCATAAACCTTGCCTATGGACCCAAGTGGACTGGGCGCTCTGCAGCGACTCTCAGACGGACGTGTGGGCAACAGAGCCTTCCTCCCTGATGTGTACTGTGTAAAACCTTGATAGCCGTCTTTAGTGGATGTCCTATCCATGCCGTCTTTAATTTGCGCAGTCTCCTGAGCAGTCAAGCATTGGGAACTGGGAGGCATCTCACCCTGTAATGTTTGGCTCAATACTTCCAGCCCTCCTGCCCACGTCTTTGAAAGGCGCTGTAGGGTGCATCTGGGCCCCATTCAGACCTTAGGGCTGGTCCTGGAATGATTCCCATGTATTCTCGATGCAACTCCGAGAATGACTTGTAAAATTGTTCCCTGGGCAAACATCAATTTCCCCATTGAAATCTTTCCTGGTAGCAGGCCTAATTCAGGCCAACCTATAGGAGCTTGAAAAAGGATTTATGGATGTGAATGCAAAAGCAAGCACTTTGGAAGGCAGGATGCAATTTCTTATGAAGCTCTCCATAGTCTTACCATGCCACTCAGCAATCGTGCTCCTGGGCATTTTACCCAAAGGAGTTGAAAGCTTATGTCCACGCAAAAACCTGCATGTGAAAGTTCATGGTAGCGTTATTCACAATTGTCCCAAACTGGCAGCAACCAAGATGTCCTTCAGTATGTGAATAGATTGATAAAGTTATATAAAGATCTGAGGACCCCTCAGAGGCAAAACAAACAAACAAACAAACAAAAAAGCCATGCCCTCCTTCCTCTTTGAACTCCCTTTTGAGTTTTCTCTTGACAGCTTTTGAAATGTGAAATTTCCACCACAGCCAGGGACCCAGATAGCCAATGAAGCTCCTGGTTCATTACATTTAACCCAATACAAAATCAAGCCCACCTGCCCAAACCCGCCCCATAAGACAGACAAGTCTTTGTCCAACCAATAAGAGAGAAGCTAAGTGCCTTGTTAGGTCTATAAAAATCACTTGCCATCCCTAGAAGCTCAAAGTTGCTTCCATTTTCCCAGGTGATTTGGCTTCCTTGCAGGAGCAAAACTTTTGGTGTCCTGAATAAACTGTTGTAATCTGCAAACTCGATTCTGATTTGTCTTTCAACAGGATAAACAAATTGTGGTACATCCATACAATGGCGTATTCAGCAATGGAAAGAAATGAACCTATCAAGCCACGAAAAGGCAAAAAAGGAACCTTAAATGCATATTACTGTAGTGAAATAAGCCATTGTGAAAAGGTTATGCACTGTGTGACATTTTAGAGTAGCAAAATTACAGAGACAGTAAAAAGATCAGTGGTTACCAGGGGCTCGGGGGAGGAAGAGATGAATAGATGGAGTACAGGGGATTTTTAGGGCAGTGAAACTCTTCTGTATAATACTTATGGTGGATGCATGACCTTATGCATTGTAAAACCCATACAACTATGCAACACAAAGCGAAGTAACTTATGGACGACAGTTAGTAATGTGCCAGGAGTGGCTAAGGGTAACAAACGTACCACGCTAATGCAAGATGTTAACTATAGGGGAAATTGTGTGCAGGTGTGTGGGGTGAGGATGGGGAGTGGGTATGGAAGTCTGCTAAATTATTCTGTACATCTAACACTGTTTTAAAAGTTAAAATCTTACTTATTTAAACAATAAATAAATACAGTGCTAACCACCCCCGCCTCCAAAAGAGGATTTGTATAACTGAAGTGACTCACACCACACCTTACTTGGAAGGCACATGTTAGAAGACAGGCTCACCAGGGAGGCTTTCCCCGCCCCTTGGTGTCCCTCGGGGCTGTGGCCGGCGCCGACTCGCGTCTGCCGCCTGGTGGCCGCGGGGGGACGCGGCTCCCTGGGCACCGACTGTGGCCAGCCCTCTTGATGCTCCTGCCTTCAGTCTCAACAGCGCAGGGGGATGGGAAGTAAAGGCTGGAGGTGCAAAAGGCCAGGGACTCTCCAGGGTGGCGACTTCTTTGGGGTGGGCGAGGAAATGAGAAAGTGGAGTTTGATGACCTCCCAAGGACCCCCTGGAGAGACCCTTTAGGGCCTCACTATTTTTTACAGGAATAGGTCGAATTTCTTTCTGGTGCTGTAACACACAGCGGAGGATGCTGTTAGGGATGGAGGGCGTTCGTTCGTTCCTTCTCCTCACAGAGTTCTCACCCAGCTCTCACAGCTCATGAGCCTGACGGGTGCCACGTGGCATCTCGTGGAGGTGAGAACCGAGAGGCGCCGGAGCACTGGTCGCTGACTCTGGGAAAGAAGGAGCCACTGGTGACAGTGCTCCCAGAATTGTGAGGGAAGGGCAGACAGGTCAGTGCCTGCAGCTCCTTCCTCCTCAGCCTTCCTCTCAGTCCCAGCCCTGGCTGAGGAAACACCACAAGGTGACAGTGGTCATAATGCCCAGGGAGTAGAGTGTTTCCTGGTTCACGAACCGCTTCCATCTTGACCATCGCGGCAGACCCCGGGAAAGCCCTGTGAGCATTCCAGAAGGCGTTCCTGGGATGGGGACAATGATGCACGGAAATTGGCTCCTGTCTTTCACATGAAGCATTGAACTCGAGACATTCTGTGTGACTTGTGATTGGTCGGAGGTGGAGCTGGCGCGAAACCCCAGGTCTTTGGCTGCTGAGTCCTGTGTCCTAATAGCCTAGGCTGGAAGTCGTATTGTCGATGAGAATGGGAGACCTGTTTTTCTGCTCCAAAAGCTCGCTCGTTGTTCCCATGGCCGAGGGGTCTCTTTGGAGAGTCCTCGTGCTGGAGACTGGCATCCGGCAGAGTCTCCCTTGCTCACAATTCACATGCCATCCCTGCGCCCTCCAGCTCTTCTCAGAATAGCTGCCCCCCCCCCTAGCAGAGTGGGGCGAGGCCTTTGGAGCCCAGAAGATTGCATCCGTCTGCCTTTCCTAGAGGTCTTTCATCTCCTCTTCAAGATGGAGACTCCCCTGGCAGAGGAAATCGGGGGTGGCAGCAGTATTGTGTGTGGTTTCTCCAAGAAATATCAAAAGGCCAGATGTCGGCTTGACCGCCAAGTAGGCACTTCTCTGAGAAAGCTCATTCTGCACAGCACGGCTTTCCTGCTGCCTGAGTGTCCACGCCAAACTAAAAGAAAGCATATTCCTTTTCTTAAATATCACATTTCTCCCACTGAAAGCCCAGCACTGGAGACAGCCCAAATGTTCACCAGCAGAAGAGGGGCTGCATTAATCAGGCAGGCTCTACAATAAAAATGAACAAAGCGATGATGCATCCAGCCACGTAGATGAAGCTCAGAAACATCATGTTGAGCGAAAGAAACCAGACACCAAAGGTGCAGTGCTGTTTGAGTCCATTTAGAAGACAGTCAAGAGCCACAAAACCGATGTGGGGTGCTAGAAATCGGAACAGTGGTCACATCGGGCAGGGGGCAGGAGGTGATGGCTTTTTCAAAAAAAGATTTATTTACTATTTATTTATTTATCAACTTGATTTAGTTTCATTTGTCCCCCCTCGCCCAGATGGTTCTCTCATCTGTCTGCTCATTGTCTGCTCGCCTTCCCCAGGAGGCACTGGGAACCGAACCCAGGACCTCCCACGCGGGAGGTGAGTGCCCGACAGCCTGAGCCACATCCACTCCCTGCAGGCTGCGGCCTCTGCTGGCCTCTGGCATCTGCTCATTGTGGCAGATGCGGCATCTGCTCGTCGTCTTTAGGAGGCACCGGGACCCGAACCCGGGACCTCCGTGTGGTAGGCGTGTGCCCGACTGCCTGAGCCACATCCGCTTCCCGAGTGGTGGCTTTCGATTGAGGCACGGCGAACTTTTGGTAAAAAGGACTGCCCTGTACCTTGGTCTTAGTGGGGGTTACGTGGATATATATCTACATAAAAGTCCACCAAGATGCACGCTTAAGATTTGTACATTTTTCTCTTTGTAAATTTTACCTCAAATAAAAACTTAAAAGAAGAAGAAGAAGAAAAAACCCGGCCCAAATGAGCTTTCCCCACTTTCTCCCTCTTTGCCACCCCCCTCCTGCCCTTTTCTCTCCTTTCTGCCCACTCTCCTCGCAGGTTCACTTTGCATGCTCAGTGTGTGTGAGTCTCTAGCATTTGGGCCGCAGTGATGAAGACAAACGTCGATTTACAACGTCAAGCAGAACCGGGGTGAAGGATTTACCTTCGCATCCAAAACAAAGCCTTACACGAGAACCTTGTGAACCTCAGACTGTCAGTACCTAGCGTGGGTCCCCGAGCCAGGGAACTTGAGGAAGGCCTGTTCTGGAGGCCTTCGGCCTCTCCACTGAAAAGCGACTCCTTTCCTGGAAGATCTTTCTGTCAGTCCACCTTGACCTAGCGTCAAGGGAGACTCCCTGCTAAATGAGACTCTCAAGGGCTGTAATGGCTTTGTGACCTGGGACTTCAAAAAAGAACCTTCTCTTCCAGAGGGGAACCCAGCTCTTCCGGGAGGAGCCGACTACGCTGAGGCTTCATCTCATCTTTGTCATGTGGCCACCACTCAGAATTCCTGAGCAGGCCTAGTCGTCATGGAAACATGAGAACATTCAGATGCCCCCTCAACAGCTGGGAACTTACCAGCTTTGTGCCTCTGAGAATCCTCCTCCCACCCTTTTCTGATCCACTGTGGCTCAGTTATTTTTTTGCCCTGGTTCAGAAGGTGGTTGAGACTTCCTGGGGGGGGGGGAGGGAGGGCAGGTGGGAGGTTCACTTGCGTTTCATCACTTCATGCTCTCTGTGAAAAGGCTAAGTGTCACTGCAGGGTCCCACAGAGAAGGTAAGCCCAGGCCGCCTTGATCTGGACAGGAAAGAGTGTCGCCGCGTTTTCGGCAGGGTCACCGGCCGCTGTGCGCTTGGCGTTTGTGTCATTTTGAGTGCACATTACAGCTCAGAACATGGGTAATGTCATCTCCTCCCTCACGTCTTCCTGTGAAAACAGTGACGTGGTTTAAGTGTCAGGATGCAAAGTCAGTGGGAGCTTGTGACTTAGACATGTTGGCACGGCCAAACCACAGGGTATAATTCTTTTAAAAAATCAAATGTGTCTTTGCTCCTCATAAAGTATCCGCCTTTAAAAGGGCTTTAGACAAACTTAGACAGGGAGAGAAGGTGACAAGTATGTTTTATATTTACCCATATGTTGCTCTTAAGATTCACTTTCATTTTTATGGGATGTAGAGAAGGCCATAGGTGGTCACTATTTTCATTGACATGGGATTTGTCCGCTTGTTAATTTTCTTTTCGATGTTAGTAAATGGCATCCATTCAATATCAGGAGAGCCAGGAAGCACTATATCTAACAGCAAGGACTCGAGCCCAATTTTGCCATTTTTGTCGTGTGACCCTGAGTAAGTTACTTAACCTCTCTGTGCTTAATTCCCTCATCTATAAAATGGAGACCATAATCGTACCACCATCATTGAGCTGTCACGAGGACTGAATGTGTTGATATTGTATCGTGCTCAGAATAGGGTCTGACCCATATAAAGCACAAGGTAAGTGTGTAATAAATGATTTGAGGGATCCAGGGATTTCTTGGGCTTTGTTCAGCCCCAAGAGCTACCTAACAATATCTCTTTTAGTGCAGGTGGTTCATTTCTCATTGTGGATCTTTTATCACTGGCTGGGCATCTTCCCTTCCCTGTTCAACATCTCCTTCTGCTCCGAAGAGTATTTGCTATTTTCCAATCATCTGAACTTTTGAGTCCTACCACAAGGCCCACAGGTAAAATTATATAGTAAAATATAGAGAGTCTTTCATATTCGGTCTTCAGGAAAATCTTGTCGCCACCCAGCCTGGTTTCAGACATGAACTACACCAAAGCTTCCCCGGGCTGACACGTTTGCCTGGCAACCGCAACATGCTCCTCCCCGATCCCCTCTCTCCATCAAAACTCACGGCTCCTGTGGGCCCTTCCCTCTGACCTCCATGGTACGGAGGTAGTCATGGAGAGTGAGCTCATCAAACTGGCAGCCAGCCCCAAACCAAGCTCGCTAATATTTCTTCCCAAGTAGTAAAAGTGCTGCCATCACACAATCAGAAGGCACATTCCCCACAAGTCTGGGGACCAGTGAGTGCAGTGTTGGAGGGCACAGCTGGTGATTCTGCAAGACCCTACCTCATGCCCTTCAGTTTGAAACAACAGAAGGGAAACCCTAGGAGTGTAATTTTCTGATTATCCCAGCTGCTTACTCCCAAGGATAAAAATTGACAAGAGACCCAATTGATTGGGTCCACAATCTAAATTTTGCTTCAAGATAATATTTGCTTCATGTAAAAGACATCAGGAGTTTTTTAAGAAGCCAACATCTCTAAATTTTGAGCAAGTGGTGGGTAAACTATAAGTCATTATTTATTGTGATGAACATATTTTAACTCTTCAAGGTCATATTTGATGTGTTTTTTACTTACAAAAGTATATATGCTTATAATAGAAAACATAGGAAATATATAAAAGTATGTCAGTAAGAAATGAAAATCTCTACCTCACCCAATTGATCTCCCTATAGAATTACTTTTCCTGTGTGCATCCTTCTAAATTTTTTTTAAAATGTATGTGCCTATGTTTGTAAATCTAAAGAAAACTATATTTGCTTTCCTTATGACAAAAATGGTCATACTACATGCACTGCTGTTGATTTTGTCTGTGGGCTATAATGCAGAACTTTCTTCAGACAGTCCATATAGATGAGCTCATTCCATGTAACTGCCATGTAATGTTCCACGGGCGTCCTAGATGTGCCAGCATTTATTTAAGCATTCCACCCACTATTCATAAACATTTAGGTTATTTCTAATTTTTCTCTACTGTGAAACGTTGCTGAAGCTAGCATCCCTGTGCATATGTTTGGAACACCTGCTTGAAGGCTAATGTGTGTATAGAACCCTTCCATGTAACTTTTAGACAAGAAAGCAAGACATAAATATTTAGTGCTTTCAAAACCATGGCTCATCCAATGTGTTTGTTTATTTTTGATCCTGTTGTTCCTGGCTTGACTTCTTAACTCCTCTACCTCCTCTAGAGTCAACTCAAAATGAAGGTGCACTTGCTCCGGAAATTGTTTGGCCTCCTTCTTGCCTATCTGGCCTGGGCTTTCGGTCTGGTCCTAGCAAACAGCAAGTCCTGGCGTGTGTGGGAATTTGACAGCAACATTGTTCCCGTGGTGTTCATTGGACTTTGGGAAGTTTTTTATTTTCAAAATTTTAACATCTCTGGTTCTCTGGTTGAGTTGCCGGTATACAGTCAGATCAACATGAGCTGGGTCATATCTCATGAAATTGCGTACGGGCAGGACCTGATGTTGTTGGCCAATTTTATGAAGACAGTAGTCCTGATATTTGGCTCAGTGGCCTTTTTGGTCAGCTGGATCAATGGCCCATACCCAGATTTCCTCCAAATGTGTTACAACAATGCTGCTGTCTTTCTTTTCCTCAGCTGTAGTTGTACCGTGACTACAGTGGGCTGGAATTTTGCTGTGGATTTTTTAGGTGAAACCACCTTTAACTTTCCACAAAGCTTTCCTATTGACAAAGAAATACTAACAAAGAAACGCCTCTCCTATGTGTTCCCACTAGGAATCACAACTGCCGTCCTGTCACTAATAGGTTCCACCATGTTCCTCTGCGAAAAACTTTTAACAGAACGGCAGAATCAAGTGAAGCCTATGACTGTGACCAAAAAAATGAAAATTGATGAACTGGTGGTTTTTACTTTTTGGAATGACTGCCAATAGTTTTCTTAAAGAAATGTCCTATGTTCACCTAGCATTGTCACAATTATCTACTCATTTTAAATAAATATATTTATTTTGTATCTCAGAGTGTGTCTGAAGTTTATAGTCTCACCTTCAGGTCCATACTGTACATCTCTTCCTTTCTTTGGAGCCTTTCACGTCCTGAAATCTGCAGGCAACCATCTTCAGAACATACACCGAAGTCAAAAACCAAAGGCAGTGGGGATATAAAATGGTGCAGCCTCTTTAGAGAACAGTTTGGCATTTCCTCAAATGACTGAACATGGGGTTACCATATAACAGAGCAATTTTGCTTCTAGGTCTGTATACCCTAGAGAAATGAAAACATACATCCACACAAAAACTCACGCACATATGTTTACACCAGCTTTATTCATAATAGCCAGAAGGTGGAACAACGCAAATGTTCATTGACAGACGAATGGATAAGAAAGTGTGGTCTATCCATGCGATGGAACATTATCTGGCCATAAAAAGTAAAGTTCTGATACTTGCTACGACATGAATGAACTTTGAAAACATTATGCTAAGTGAAAGAAGCCAGACACAAACGTCTACATATTATACGATTCCTTTCATATGAAATTCCAGAACAGGGAAATCTGTTGATTCGGAAAGTAGATTGGTGGGTGCCAGGGGTTGGGGGAAGGGGCTTTAGGGGATAGAGGGGTGACAGTTAAAGGGTACAGGGTTTCTTTATGAGGTGATGAAAATATTCTAAACTTGACTGTGGTGACAGTTGCACATATTGGTGAATATACTCAAAACCATTGACTTGTTTGCTTTTAATGGATGAGTTACATGGAATGTGATTTATATCTCAAAGCTGAGAAAAACCAAATGCAGAAAAAAATATTCTTGTAATGCAAGCACACAGGAATAACAGCAACGAATACAACCAACTCCAAGCTGAATCAGAGGCTATAAGTAATCTCACAGGTGTGCATAGAACAATAATCAGATTTAGAGCTTAGAGATCTTTAAGCATTTTACTTGGTTGGGTTAGAGCAGGGCTTTTCAACCTCAGCACCGTTGCCCTTGAATACTGGATTCTTTGGTGGTAGGAGGGGCCGGTGGAGGCCGGAGACGGTCCTGGGCACTGTAGGATGTCTCGCGGCATCCCTGGTCTCTACCCTCTAGAAGCCAGTAGCACCAAAAAGCCAGTAGCACCCGCCCTCCAGTTGTGGCCACCAAAAATGTCTCCAGACAATGTCCCCCGGGGGCCGACATCGTTCTGGGCTGATTGGGTTAAAGGTAGGCAGTGCCCCAGGCTAATGGTCACTACGTGACAGTGAATTCTCAGGTTTAAGTTCCCCCGCGTGGGCGTTTTTATTAAATGGTTATATTGAGCCCTGCATTTCCCGCAGGCATCCGTGTTCTTGTGGGGCACACAGAAAGGAGCCCCAATATGTGAGAGCCAACGCAAGGGCTCCAAACACACACTCAGGTTTGCCTCCTAAGGGAATTAATTAGTTGCCTCCAAGAGAAAACTGTCAGGGCAGGCCTAACCAAGATGGCAAAATTATTGTCACAGTCCTGTCTGGGAGCCACCGTGCCCAGCGCTGAGGGCTCCACACCGCCTCCCAGCCAGGAGGTGGCATGCTGCTGGGAGCAGAGAGCAGAAGAACCGCCTGCCTCCAGGGCGGCACCCTCATCTCCTCCTGTCCCTGGCTTCTCCACGTGGCAAGATCAGCACGCAGGGTGTCCTGGACAGAAGGCCACGCCGCCCGTCAGCCCCTACATGAGTCAGGAAGCCCCACAGACGGGAGCTCCCAGTTCTCTGCCTGCCCTGGCAAAATCCGCCTGGAATGAATCCGTCCTCAGAGGCAAGCAAAGCTTCAGTGGGGCTCGAAAGGACTTGGCAGCGGTTCTCGTCAGGACACCTTGGTGTTGATGCATTGTGCAGCCCTCCGGCATTCCGGCGCTTCCTTCAGCCCTTCCTGCTTTCTCCGTCGCCAAGATCTTGCCTGGCAAGATGAAGGCAAGGCCACTTCCGCCTTGGATGACAGTCTACTCATGTTGCTCAGCATGACTCCTGCAAGGGTTCTGCATAGTGGGTAGATTTATATTCAGAGTCCTACGAAGATCTCAATGACACATTTTAAACCGATTGGTGGTGTGTCACGGGTGTTGCAGGCTATTATGACTTGGAACCAGTGGGCCGAGAATGTGCTTTATGTGTGAAGACGTGAAACGCCGAGTCAGGGCCCAGAGCACACGGCTGGCCTCGACCGCCGGCCCCGGCCCTCCTCCCCCTTTCCTCCCTGCCCGGCACTAGAAGCTGGAAGACCTGTGGGACTGGCAAGCCTATTGCTAGGACGCACAGGTCCCAGTATATTGAGACCATCGTGGTCTGAATATATTGGGGTCGGCATAAGAAATTAAATAGTAATTTGGGGAGAGTTTTTCTGGAAGCTGCAGACAACACAGAAAAAGCTTAGAAACTGAGAAGTGCATGAAATATATGTAGAGTATTGTATAATACTTAATCCAAACTTTACAATAAGGTAACATAAACACTCCATAAAAGAGAAAGAAAAAATACAGACTTCTCGGGTACGAAGGGAGGGCCAAAAAATTTTCGTGGATTTTCCAGATTGTGGGGGCACCGTGTCCCTCACCCCGGCGACGTGAAAGGGGTAACTGTATTTTAAGGGTGGCGCAGCAGCCCTGTGGGGGCCAGGGCACACGGCCTGGGCGGCAGCTCTAGGGGCAGCGCCCAGGGGCACCTATGCTGGGAGCAGGGGCCAGTGATGTCCTCACGAAACTCCTCCTCTGGGACGACTTTGGACAGTCTTCCTGGCTGTTTCACCTCCAAGCCTCCCTCTCCAATCCTTCCCAGATCTGACACATACTCTTTCGTTACCCCCCCCCCCTTCTGCTTAAATCAGATTGCTTGCTGCTAGGAAGCCTGGTGGGACTGAGCAGAAAGGGTGCCCTCCCCTTCGGCTGGTCTAGGCCCGGCTCCCCGGCGTGGAAAGCTAAGAACTCATCCAATACCGTCAGATTCATGGAAACCACACGAGATGGAAACACAAAGAGCAAAATCCGTGCGCTGGGCTCAAGAAGAAACTCCATTTTGGAAGTCCTGAGAACCACATTCAGAAGGGAAGGAGGGCTCAGCACCCCCGGGGGTGCGTCGGCCACCACAGCTGGGAGACAGCTTTCCCCCACGCGTGCCCAGAGCAGCCCCCCTTCCACCCCAGCCCCACCCCAGCCCAGTTGCACCAGAATCTAGCGTCAGGGTTCTTCAAGGTGTGTGATGACCAACCATCCCTGTCTGCCTGCGACGGAGGGCTTGCCCGGGACATGGGACTTTCAAGGAGAAAGCCAGGAAAGCCCCAGGCGAACTGGGACGGCTGGTCACGCCAAGCAGGCGGCCAAGCTTGTGAACCCCTGCTCCAGACCCAGCAGGACTGAGGGTGAGTGGGGCCTAGCTGGGCTGGGGGTGGGGAGCATGCCACCACGTTTCCAAGCACATCCAATCCCAGGTCTCTACCTACCCAAGAGAAATGAAAGCTTCAGGGCACACAAAATTGTGTTACGCAAATGTTCTCAGCAGCATGGTTCGTAATAGCCAAAAAGTGGAAACTACCCAAATGTCCATGGACGGTTGAAGGGATGAATGGCGGGCGGTCTGTCCATGCATGGCATACTATTCTGCCATAACCAGGACTGGCATCCTGATACATGCTACAATCTGGACGAACCTCGGACACGTTCTGCTGAGGGAAAGAAGCCAGTCATCGGAGGTGTGACATATTGGAGGAATCCATTCCTATGAAATGTCCAGAACAGGCAAATCCATGGAAAGACAGAAAGCAGATTAGGGGGCCAGGGCCTGGGGGTAAGGATACCAGGTTTCTTTGGGGCATGATGAGAATGTACAAAAATCGATTGTGGTGATGCTTGCACAACTCTGTGAATATACTAAAAACCACCGAATTGTACACTTTAGGATGTGAATCATATCTCAATAAAGCGTTGTAAAGTAGGAAAGGAAGGACACAAATCTCTCTCCTTAACGAACTCAAATGTGTCTTTAACAGTGAAATATCAGCCCAGTTTTCTCAACCTTAGTTCAGCGTGGGGCACTTCAGAATTGCCTGTGGGGTCTTTCATGGATTCCCTAATTTTTTATAATGAGTATGCATTGATGCTTAATCATAAAATTCTAAATCTTACCTTTGCCAATATGTAAAGAACACATCCGCATTGTATACACTCCTGGTCTCCGCTCACGTAGCATTCTTCTCTTTTTCCACGAGGTGGCAGCATGAGCACAAATAGTTGCAAAAAGAGTTTGAGTCTTTTGTCTCAAGAACACTGCTGTTAATTGCTCAGTTTATTCTGACACGTTACCTGCATAAGCAAATTATTCATTAGATATCTTTCTGGTGAAAATGACTATACAGTCATTGTAATAATTGGTAA
Organism: Tolypeutes matacus; assembly: GCA_026826555.1. NCBI lineage: Eukaryota > Metazoa > Chordata > Mammalia > Cingulata > Chlamyphoridae > Tolypeutes > Tolypeutes matacus. Next base: position 5,652,324 of record JAKSZT010053860.1, on the reverse strand, counting down.
GTAGAAGAAAACACTGTTCAGAGCCAAGACTAGCAAGTTGGTGTTTATCTTCGATTTCATAGATCTGTGATGGAAAGAAGCTACCCGCCCCCCATACAAGTGTTTTCTAATCTATCCTTTCACATCAAATGTATCTGAGCATTTTCTTCATATCTCCAAATGTCCTTTGCTAACAAGATTTTTAAAGATTGTATGGGCTTCCAGCTTGGGGATACATTGTAACTTGCTTAACCAATTTAAATTGCTCATTTAGGGTGCTTTACCTGTCTTTGAATGATAAAAGGTTTCACATATACAAAATATACCGAGCAAAATGTCACCCAATTTGATTGCTACCCCAATCTGATACATGTTCATTTTGCCATCTTGACTTCAGATTTGCTTTAAGAAATAAACGTTTACAAGTAGAGTTGAAGGTCTGTCTATCCAGTTCAGTTCCGTCCTTCTGTCATAAAAGTAACCTCTGATCTGAGGTTGGTGTTTATTTCTCCTATCCTTGATCTCATACCTTTAACTACAGAACTATGTGTCGTAAACAAGAGTGTCATGCAGTGTGTTTAAAGTCTGCGTGTAAATATCATCACAACTGCATGTCCTGGATTCAGTAACATTATGGTTTCGAGATTCAGCCATGTTGATAGAGAACTGGCTTGTTGTGGCCGTTCTAAGATATCATTTATAAGGATGATAAAATTTATGAACGCATTCCCCTATTGATAAACCTTTGTGTGGTTTCCAGTCATTGAGAATCAGTGTGCCGGTGACCGTGCTAGGTGGGGCTGTGCTTCTCCAGGAGATAGGGCTTTTATAAAGCCCTCAAGATTCAACTGGAAAGAAATGAACCAAATAGGCAAAAGACATGAAAAGATATTTCTTTGAAGAAGATATTCAGGTGGCACATGAAAAGATGGTCAGCATCATACCCACTGGGAGATGAAAACCCAAACCACAAGAAGATACCTCACTCCACACCTATGGGAGTGGTGAAATTCAAAGATAGTGACACCACTGAATCTGATGTGGATATAGAAACCTGGGTCGCTCGTATATTACTAGTAGGAATGTAAAATGCTGCAGCCATTCTGGAAAATAATTCAACGTTTCCTTTCGAACTAAACACACATGTACCATACTACCCTATGACCTAGCAATTCCCTTCCTGCGCATGTCCCCGGAGACGTGAAAACATAACCTCGGCACCGCTATCCAGAATAGCTTTATTTGTAATAGCCAAACTCTGGAAACAACCAAAAATGTTGAACAGCAAGTGAATGGTTCAATAAACTGTGGTACATCCATACTACTCAGCAGGGGGAAAAGAACTCTTATTACATGCCACAATTTGGACGACCCTCAAAGGCGTCATGCTGCGTGAAAATGGTTATGGTGCCCAGTTGTTGGGTCAAGCAAGCAGTGGCCTGATTGTTACTGTGAGGACATTTCCTGGACTTAAATCACCAGTAAGTTGATTGCATCTATGGCTGATGACATCTACACTCAACTGAGGAGACTGCCTTCAACATTCTCCAATCATCCAGTCAGTTGAAGGCCTTAAAAAGAGAACTGATGATTTCAGCAGTCAGAGGAGAGAATTTCCATCTCTACTTCAGCCATCCAGCTTCTCCTGGGGAATTCATCGAAAACCTTCATCGAAGTTCCCAGCATACAACCTGCCCTACGGAATTTGGACTCATGAATCCCCATAGTCACATGAGACCATTTTATAAAATCTCATAATATTTACAGATATCTCTTGTTAGTTCTGTTTCCCTAGAGAACCTTGACTTCTAAAATGATGCCAACTCTCTAATATGTTTTCATATCGAATAGATTTACTACCCCCTCCCTCTGCCCCTTTGCTCTTCTTTGAAACAAAATTTATGGCTCCTTTTGCTTCTTTATTTTTCCATATGAATTTTAAGATGGCTTATCTAGTTCTAAAAATATATTGATATTATATATATATATATATATATATATATATTTGCAGATTAATTTGGGGATTTCCTATTCAAGGACAGAGTGTTCTTTTCCATTTGTTCAAGTCTTTTGGGTTTCTTAGTAGCATTTTTAAGTTTTCTTTATATAGATTTTGCATATGTCTTCAGTTCTTAAATGTTTGTTTATCTGGGTATAGAATTCTGAGTTGTCAGATATTTTCTCTCAGCACTTGAAAGATTATATTTCAATGTTTTCTTGCATTTTTTTTTTATATGTGCATATATGTGTATTTGCTTACAAAAATGTTATTTATATATATATATATACATATATTTTAAGAGGTGCTTAGATTACCCAAAATATTACATGGAACCCACTGGGATTCCCATGTTGCCCACCTCCCACACCTCCCACCACATCCCACACAAACATCTCCCACAAGTGTGGCAAATTGAATCGAAAAGCACATTAAAAGAATTATACACCACGATCAAGTGGGTTTTATCCCAGGTATGCAGGGGTGGGACAACACAAGAAAATCAATTAGTGTAATAAACCACATTGATAAATTGAAGAAGAAAAATCACATGATCCTCTCAATTGATGCAGAAAAGGCAATAGACAGAATACAGCACCCTTTCTTGATAAAATCACTCTAAAAGATAGGACTAGAAGAAAGCTTTCTCAATATGGTGAAGTGCATATATGAAAAACTTACAACTAGCATTGTACTCAATGGTGAAAGACTGAAAGCTTTCTCACTGAGATCAGGAACAAGACAAGGATGCCCACTGTCACCATTATTATTCAATATTGTGCTAGAAGTTCCAGCTAGAGCAATTAGGCTAGATAAAGAAATAAAAGGCACCCAAATAGGAAAGGAAGAAGTAAAACTTTCACTATTGCTGATGACATGATTCTATATCTAGAAAATCCTGAAAAACCCACAATGAAGCTATTAGAATTAATAGTTGAGTTCAGCAAAATGGCAGGATACAAGATTAATATGCAAAAATCAATAGCATTTCTATACACTACTGATGTGCAATCTGAGGAGGAAATTATAAAAAAAATTCCATTGATAATAGCGACTAAAACAATCACATATTTAGGAATAAACTTAACCAAGGACATAAAGGAACCGTATTCAGAGAAGTACAAAACATTGTTAAAAGAAACCAAAGAAGACTTAAATAAATGAAGGACATTCCATGTTCATGGATTGGAAGACTAAATATCGTTAAGATGTCAATTCTACCCAAACTGATTTAGAGATTCAACACAATCCCAATAAAACCCCAACAACCTTATTGCAGAAATCTGAAAGTCAATAATCAAATTTATTTGGAAGGGTAAGGGGCCCTTACCAAAATGTCTTGAAAAAGAAGAACAAAGTTGGAGGACTCTCACTTCCTGACTTTAAAGCTACTTAGCTGCAGTGGTAAAAACAGCATGGTACTGGCATACGGACAGACAGATTGACCAATGGAACCGAATTGAGAACTCAGAAATTGACCCTCACATCTATAGTCAAGCGATTTTTGACAAGGTTGTTAAGCCCACCCAGCTGGACCAAAACAGACTATTCAACAAATGGTTCTGGGAGAACTGGATAGCCATATCCAAAAGAAAGAAAGAAGACCCCTCACACCTTATACAAAAATTAACTCAGAATGGATCAAGGACTTAAATATAAAAAGAACCACCATAAAACTCCTAGAAGAAAATGTAGAAAAACATCTTCAAGATCTTGTGGTAGGTGGTAATTTCTTAAACCTTATGCCCAAAGCACAAGCAATAAAAGGAAAAATAGATACATGGGACCTCCTCAAGATTAAACACTTTTGCGCCTCAAAGGACTTTTTCAAAAGGGCGAAAAGGGAGAAAATATTTGGCAATCACATATCTGATAAGGGTCTAATATCCATGATCTGTAAGGAGGTCACACAACTCAACAATAAAAAGACGAAGTATCCAATTAAAAAAGGGGCAAAAGACTTGAAAAGACAACTGTCCAAAGAAGAAATACAAATGGCGAAGAAACACATGAAAAAATGTTCACCATCACTAGCAATTAGGGAAATATAAATCAAAACTACAATGAGATATTTCATAACTTTTAGACTGGCCGCTATTAAAAAGCAGGAAAACTGTAAATGTTGGAGAGGGTGTGGAGCGATAGGGACGTTTATTCACTGTTGGTGGGAATGCAGGATGGTACAGCCACTGTGGAGGATGGTTTGGCAGTTCCTAAGGAAGTTGAATATAGACTTGCCACGTGACCCTGCAATACAGTTGCTAGATATATACCCAGGAGAACTGAGGGCAGTGACACGAATAGACATCTGCACACTGATGTTCATAGCAGCATTATTCACCATTGCCAGAAGTTGGAAACAACCCAGGTGTCCTTCAACTGATGAATGATAAACAAATTGTGGTGTATACACACGATGGAATATTATGCAGCTGTAAGAAGAAATGAAGTCATGAAGCATATGACAACCTGGATGAACCTGGAGGACGTTATGTTGGGTGAAGCAAGCCAGACACAAAAGGACAAATACTGTATGATTGCCCTATTATGAACTAAATATATTATGTGAAATGCAAATATATATGTGAAATATGAATATGGGTAGAAATGCATATATAAGACTTTTTCTTTGAAGCTGAAGAAATGTAAGTCAATACTGCAAAATGTTAATATCAGACAAAAAAATGATACAAACTGAAGTGGACCAGACACAGAGTGCTACCTATTGTATGCTTCCATTTATATGGAATGTAAATATAAATCAATTTATAAAGATGAAATGAGATTAGAGGTTATGTCGATCTGAGGAAAGCATGCTAAGGGGTGTGGAGTCTTTCTTTTTGGAGTAATGAAATTGTTCTAAAATTTCTGAGATGATGAATGTAAACATTGTGATTATCCTAAAAGCTACTGATTATACACTTAGGATAGAATAGCCAGAAGCAGCCGCTATGGACAGTGGGGGAGGCATAGAGAGACTGAGAGGTGAGGAATGTTCTTGTTTGTCTGTTTATTATTATTATTATTATTATTATTATTGAAGTAATGAAAATGCTCTAATAATGATTGAAATGATGAGCACACAACTATGTGATTATACCAAATACCATTGGTTGTACACTTTGGATGAACTGTATGCTTTATTAATATGTATCAATGAAACTGATTTGTTTAAAAAATATAGTATAAGAATGGCATATTTTACGGAATTTTTAAAAAGTTTAAAAAACTTTTCAAGAATTTAATATAGATAAAGGGATGTGCACACATCACTACTGTACAGCTTGGTGGATTTTTCCCCAACCCCACACACCCATCTGACAAGCACCACATCAAGAAACAAGACATCGCTAGCACCAGAATCCACCCCGACGGCCCCTGCCAGGCATTACCCTTCCAGAAATGCACTTTGGCTGGCTGGCTAGCTTGTACTTTCTAGAAATGAAACCAGGTGCAACATGCACGCTTTGCATCTGGCTTCTTTTGCTCAACATGATGATTCTGAGCCGCGTCCACATCATTGTGTAGTTGTAATTCGCTCACTCTCATTACTGTGCAGCATATTCTACTGTGTGACTAGGTCACAAGCTGTGCCTCCATTCTGCTGGCGAGGGACCGCTGAGTCGTTTCCAGTCCCAGGTGACTGTGAACAGTGCTGTCGTGAAGCCTTGTACATGCATTGTGGTGCACATAGGTTTGCCTTTCTGTTGGTCATGCACCGAGGAGTGGGAGTGATGGGCCGTGAGCGCTAATAGAAAAATGCTAAACAGTTTTCCAAAATGGTCGTGCGATTATCGTTGCTTTCATGCTTATTTCCTGAGTTCGATTACAAATGAGGTTGGAATGCATTATGATTATTGGCCTTTTAAATACATTTTTCCCCCTGAAAAGTATAGATTACATGCCTAAAGGTGGAACTGGAAGGATATGTAGATAGCTGTTTGAGTTCTTCCTGCAAATGAAGATACCACCAAGACACAACTTCCTAGACTTCTGCAGAAAGTGAAAACTCATGCTTACACACATATAACTACACAACAAAACAGCAGACCAAAAATCGGAAAAAATTCTGCAGCATGCATGCCATAACACCTTTTTTTTTATTTTTTTATTTTTTTATTTTACCGGGAGGTCCCGGTGATCGAACCCAGGTCCCTCCATATGGGAGATGGACGCCCAACCAGTTGAGCCACATCCACCCCCCCATAACACCTTTTAATAATAAAGAATTCTGACAAATGAATGAGGAAAACATGGACTCTAAGGACAAGATGGGGGAGCCCATCGAAACAGCAAATCACTTTTCTTAGAGGCCGTTATTAATATGGGTGAGATGACTGGTGTCTTCAGGAATGTCCTTGGTGAAGGATATCACTGGCTGGGTGATGTCCGTGGGAGCCGCTGGTAAAACAAGACACCAGCACAATGCCCGTCACACAGCAGACGCTCAGTAAGTGTTGTCAAATGAGTGGAAGCAAGAGAAAAGACAAAAGAAGATAAGGAAAGACGAAACTAGACGAGAGAGAGAGAAAAGAAGAAGAAAGAGCCGGTGACTTGCCACATTGCTGGTCCTCTCAGGGGCCCCTTGATGGCATCAGTGCCAATGCCTGCTGACTCTCCAGCGTGGACTGGGTGCCAGGCTGCCTAGGTTCAGACCTCAGCCGGCCACATGCCAACAGTTACCTTGGGCATATTATTAGCCTCTCTGTGCCTCAGTTTCCTCATCTTAAAAGTGGGACAAAAACGGCACCTGCCTCCTAGGAATGTCAGAGTTACGTGAATGGATATTTATGACATGTTCAGAACAAGACCCATTAACTGGAAAAATTAAATTAACTAGATATTAGGCCCTCTTCACCTTCAGAAGGTTGGCTCCCCTAAATCTGCATAAATGAAAGTCTCTCTACTCATTACCATCTCTTACAAAAATGGTTTAAAGGATAATTCAGCAAATCTGGAGATTATGTTATGGATGGTCTGACTTCTTAGAATGCGCTTTGAGGGATGGGGCTAGTGGCTGCTACACAAAGAAAGAGGTAAGTTTCTTCCAGATCAGGAGAAGCTGAATGCCTCTGAGAGGCTGAGAGAAACAGGCCATCCATATCAAAGGAGCAGAGCAGGAGAAAAGGTGGGACATAAACTGCAAGCCCCACGAAAGAGCTGGACTGGCACTGAACAAAGATTGTGAGAAGGTCAAAAACATGAGAAGGTGCCCAATTTCAAATTTTACCTGGACAATACAAATTAGAAACACAATGAGATAAAAATAAGCACCCAGCAGAATGGATAAAATGAGTAAGACTGCATGGATGGATGGATGGATGGATGGATGGATGGATGGATGGATGGATGGATATGTGAGGCTTTTAAGGTAAAAATAAGAATATGGAAAGTTAGGGAGAAAGTGACATGAGAACAAACAGGAAAAATACAAGCAGTTCCTACTATTATTTCAAGTGAACAAATATGTACTCAATTTCCATCTAAGTCCAAAACACCCAGGTGGATATGCTTCACCAAAAACTCCCTCTGTGCTTTGGGACTGGTAGGCATGTCCACACCTAACAAGAGGCCTCCTTGTTGCCAATTATTATGGCACTAAATTACTTTGTCTCGGATACATTCGAATTTTCCTTCATTTTTTTCCTTTTAAAAAATAACAATTTTGGGAAGCGGCTGTGGCTCAATCAGTAGGGCTCCCGTTTACCATATGGGAGGTCCCGGGTTCGGTTCCCAGGGCCTCTTGGTGAGGGCAGGCCCGCCCGCACGGTGTGGTTGGCTGACCCGGCGAGCACAGGCAGCAAGGGGGGGATGGATGAATAAATAAATAAAATCTTTAAAAAAATAAAAATAAAAAATAATTTTGCCTCTCCCCAGGTAAAATTGGGGAGAAGGGAGAAAGATATTTGGATGTTGGGAGTTACATAAGCAGAAGAATGCATCAATTTGGGGGAACAAGAGTAAAAGTGTCCCCGTGACAATTCCCCTGTGACAGATCAGGTAGCCCAAGGCTGCCTGTCAAGCTCTGAGTCACTCGGACTTAAGAGAGGCGGGAATTGTTGCATCGTAAGGTCCCTCCGTACCTGAACAACCAATGTCTGCCTCTCACCCCTCTGACGCCACCCCTCCTCCTTCCCCGCAGATCCTGGCGATGCCTTCTGTCATTTTCCTTTGGGAACTTTTTCACCTGTTCCCTGACATACACCTGGCCATTTCTCCCTACTACCTGGTATGCTCAAAAATGTAAATGGGTTGACCTTCAAGTGAAATACACATTGAAAGAGAAACTTGGTTTTCAAAACATGAAAACCATATACTGCATTTCAAAATAGTTTTTCAGTGCAAGAGCTATCCTTGGCCCTGTTCCCTTTCGCTGGCTGACAGGGACCTGTGGGTTTTGTCGGAGTGAAAAAACACGAAACCCGGGCTGCCAGAGTGTCAGGCTAGGCTAGCTACCCTAACACATCATCCTCCAATCGTCAGGGGCTTCACTGAACAGGCCATGATTTCTTGCCCACCTAAACGTCCAACGTCTGGTCAGCAGACAGCCTTCCAGGCAGCCTTCCCTCTCCAGGCTTCTCCATCCCCTGGGGCTCTCCGGGTCCCCAGCTCTTTCGGGGCCAAGAGCCCAGCAGACAAGGAAGAGAGAAGGCACATTCACGTCCTCCGTGCCTCGGCCTGGAGGATACCGTGCCACTTCGGCTCACCTCCTGGCACCCCATCTGCAGGCAGGAGGGCTGGGACCCGGAGCCCTGGGCTGGGCAGCCACTTCCCAGGGAGCAGGAAATTGGGCCACAGGCCGCCATCCACACGCCAGCTTCCTAAGTCAGAACATAGCTCTCCGTAGTCTTTGCCACGTTTGACTTGAAGTGAAATTCCATTTAAGAAGGAAAAAATTTCACCTTGCTGGTTTAAGAGAGCATGACATTTATATTTCCCTTTATTTCTGTCACGTATGTTTTAGATCAGTGGGTTGGCAAAGTGCAGCCCAGATCTGGCTCGCTGCCTGTTTTTGTACAGCCCACAAGCGTATAACGGTTGTTACATGTTTAACCGGTCATGGAAAAAAATCAAAGCACTGATATTTGATGACATGAGAAAAGTCTATGAAATTCCATTTTCAGTGAGCATAAATAGAGTTTTCTTGGCGCACGGCCACACCCACGCCTTTCTGTCTCATGTGTGGCTGCTGTGGAGCTACGATGGCAGAGTCGAGCGGTCGTATCAGAGACCGCCTGGCCTGCAAAGCCAAAAATATTTACTATCTGGCCCTGGACCGATCAAATAAGCCTCTACCAAAGGACACTGCGGTGTAGTCGCACACTGTAATAGTAAGTATCAGTGAGACCAAACGCACTACTGCAACGCCCCACAGCAGGAGGACTCTCACAAACAAGGCTGAGAACAAGAGGGCAGCTACAAAAGAACGCGTGTGCTCCGTGTCCTAATCATACAGGGTTTCACAACAGGCAGAACTGATCAAGACCGAGAGAAAGCAGGAAAGTGGTAGCCCTTGGAGGGACGATCCAGCGAGGGGCGTCTTGAGTGCTGATCTGGGTGCCGGCTGTATGGGTGAGTTCACTTGGCAAAAATTCATTGAGCTTTACACTGACGGTTTGTGCACTTATCTGTAGGTAAGTTATATTTCAATAAAAATTATTGAAAAAAAAAATGCATGGGGGGAGGCGTTACTTGACCACATCTGGGAACATGGAGCTACATCAATGAAGGCCAAAATCTCTCTGGTATTTTCTCTCCTTTCCTTCTGTATCTCAGCTCTCCTGGCTTCCCTCATGACCCTTCCCCTCCTGCCCATAAGAGCAGGAGCTACCCAACAGCTCCTCTCGGCTTTGGCCATGCTTGTTTTGTAATGAGTAGGAAGAAGGTCGCCATTATAAAGGTCTATGTGTTTGTTTCAGGTATTTATTGCTGTGTAAAAAATCACCCCCAAATTTAATGGCTTCAACATTATTTGCTCATGCTTCTGTGAGGGAGGAACTCTGGTAGGGTTCAGCCTGTGGATTCTTGTAATCCATGTGGCATCTGGGAAGGCAAGAGTCCAGAAGCCTTCACTTACCTGACTGGAACCTCAGTGCTTCTTTCCACATGGTGAGCTTGGGCTTCCTTACAGCATGGCGGTTTCAGGGACTTCTTACATGGCAGCTGACTTCCACGTCTAGGCATGGAAGGCCTAGAACCACTTTCACCGTATCATATTAGTCAGAAGTCCTGCTCGTTCAAGAAGAGGGCAAAGACACTCCACCTCTCGATACGAAGAACAGCAAACTGCCTGTGTCCTTCCTCACTCCATCCGACACTGTATATAGTGGAAGAGTAGCCAAGATGGCACTACTTTACCACAGTTCCAGGAACCCCTAGGATGCAAGGCCTCAGCTGATGACAGCAGACATCCCCACTCCCTTCCGCATCATGGGAGACTGCTCTTGGACCATTAAGGTAGCATGTAACACGTTTATGTTTCATTCATTCAATCATCATTTGCATTAACTCAATAAGAAATACACACAGAATTTAATAATTTGTAGAACCAATTTACAGAATTCATTGAATTGGAAATTGCCAGCTTTTCAGTGAGAACAAATGAATGCTACTATGTACTCTGTTGAGGATGAAACTCAAGCGACACAGCACGACCGCCACGGCGGTTACCGCAACGTGAACTCTTGTCTAGACCTAGGCTTCTGAAACTTGACTGTGCAGAGGCCTTGCCTGGGGATTTGTGAAAAAGTAGCTCCTGATTCCGCAGGTCTGGAGGGAGACCTGCAAGCCCTCATCTCTAAGGCGGGTGCCGATGGCGCCGCTTAGTGGCCCACAGAGGATGTGTGTCTCTCTCGTTAACATCGGGCACAATCCGACCACAATGGAATTCAGCCAGTCAGAGCTTGGTAACTTCCTGGGCACACATCGGCCACAGCAGGGTTGTTTGGACCCTCCACCACCAGTCCCTAAGTAAACTGGCTTAGAGTTAAGGTGGTCTTTTATAAGGCACATCAATCAGATGATTAGTAACAAAGCAATGTATTTACTCGGCAACCAAGCACACACACACACACACATACATACATACACACATCTGTAAATGGAAAAGAACATGGCAAGGGTAGAAAATTTAAATCAGGTTATGCAAAAACAGGATGCAAGCACCTTTGGAGAAATGCAACTGAAATCGTGTCGGACCTCACCGGCTTGAAGCAGACCCTGGAGGGCTGAGCAGGGTTCCTGAACGGGGTGGAATTTGCCTGGTAAACAACATGGGTGTTTGATCACATTATTGACACAGGGTTGTACAGATGGATCTGTGCCTTCTTTTTTTTTTTTTTTTAAAGTAAGCACATTTATTTGGACCTTTACAGCCTTTCAGAAGTGTAGACTGCAGCCTCGAAAGTGGTATGTCTGTGTGTGTATGCACGTGCAAAAGATGGGTTCAGTTTACAATTTGACAGTCAACTCAGTTAAGTTATAGGCCTAAATTCCTCATTTTTCCTTAACTTTTTAAATTCAGCCTACAAACCTTAGTATTCCATTTTAAGTCTAGCAAATAATAGCAACCGTTTATAAGGGGCCTTTGGAGAATACGTAATTCCATTTTAAAATGTGGTTGATCAGATGGCTTCATACATTTTCAAGTGCATTTACACCTCTTAATATACTGCATTCCATTCAGTATTGCCTGAATTCACAAACACATTTCTAAGTACATAACTTTTAAAAATCTAATACATTAAACTTAAAAATACAGTGAAACTTGCATCACATTAAGATGTTCCCATACTCTATGTGAAATGAGTTTGTTTTCAACTAAAATCACAAGTTTAAGTTAATTACCCAATTATACATTTTACAGTGATTTCCAAAGCAATCATTCTTAGAAGCCAGATTCTTTTACATTTTACAAAAGCATAAAATATCAAATATGCAGAGATTCCTTGTTCACCCAAATCAGTCTTACAATTTGATTCTCTTCAAAGTTCCTCTACTTTTTCTAAATCCTTCTGGAGCTGAAAGTTTCATCCCTTTTACATGATTGCCAATCCAGTAACTGAGACTGTCTAACACCCCAGAGTTGGGCAGAACCCCGACTAGACTCTTGTGGGTGACCCTAATGGGATGCGTGAACCCTATCCATAATTGTTATGCCCATGACTCCATAACTCTTGGGAGGTGGTCTCAAGGCCCCTACCTTTACGCTGTACTTCTACTCTCCATGGTCCATGCATACTTGGACACTGTAGGGCTGCCTTGGTTTCAGGCATGGAGCCCTAGACTGGAGTTTGGGTTTCTTTAGCTCTCAAGATAATGCACTTTTCCCTCACTTCTAAAGCCTTTGCACTTGAAGGAGTCCTAGAATATTTCCATATCCTTTCTCTCTGCGAATAAAGGCCTGAGGCCTCCACGGAGTTCTTCTGAAGGCTTTGAGCAGATGCAGGTTTGGTTCTGGCAGCTGAACTGCCTCATAGGTAGTAATGAGCTCTTCCATAGAGCCACACTGTGTGTCTAGTTGTCTTCGTTTTTGTGATGATGGCAGGAACATGCTTTTTTGGATATTCCAGGTAACATTCCACTTTGGATAGGTCCCCCGGCTGTCTCAGAGCTGTGGTCACCGATTCTGAGGTCATTTTAGTGATGAGAAGGTGTGATGTATATGATTGCCCAGATAATCATTTATTCATTCAGCAGATACATATTTGATGATGTGGTAAACAAAACACACATACATGACCTTTCCTTCTGCTGCTCCTAGCCCAGGGTTTCTTAACCTCAGTGATATGGACATTTTGGGCCAGAGAAGTCCTCCTTGTCCTGTGCACAGAAGGCTATTTAGCAGCATCCCTGGGCTCTGCATACTAGAAGCCAGTAGCACCTCCCCTTCTCCAGTCTTTTTTTTTTTTTATTTTAAGATTGATTTATTTACTTTATCCGTTTTAAACTCCCCCCTTCCCCATTTGCTGTTTTGTGTCCATTCGCTGGGCAATTCTCTGTGTCTGTTTCCTGCCATCTCTTCTCATCCTCCTCCTCCAGTCTTCACCAGGATTCGATCCTGGAGATCTCCGATGTAGGAGAGAGGTGTTCTGCCGCCTGCACCACCTCGGCTCCTGGCTTCTGGAGTTTTCGGAGCATCTCGTCTTGTCTCTCCCCTGTGTCTCTCTCCTGTTACGGCATCATCCTGCTGCATGGCTCCTGGGGCCCATCGGCTCACCGGCACACAGAGCCTGGCAGCCCATGCGCCTTCTATATATATATATATATTTTTATTTTACTGGGAGGTCCCGGGGATTGAACCCTGGTCCCTCCATATGGCAGATGGACGCCCAACCATTTGAGCCACATCCGCCCCCCCCTCCAGTCTTTTTTTAAATTTTATTTTATTTATTTTTTTGATAATTTTTTGTACATTTAATAATTGAAAATATAAACAATAATTTAAAAATAAAAAAACAATTGAGTAAAAACATACATTTCTCAATTAAATGTACTGGACATATAAAAATTTTTTTGAATCATATAACATATTACACAATATATTAGGTTCACAGTAACACAATCATACAGAATTTGTCCTTTTGTGTCTGCCTTGCTTCACTCAACATAATGTCCTCCAGATTCATCCATGTTGTCATATGCCTTACAACTTCATTTCTTCTTACAGCTGCATAATATTCCATCGTGTGAATAGACCATAGTTTGTTTATCCATTCATTTGTTGATGGACACCTGGGTTGTTTCCAACTTTTGGCAATGGTGAAGAATGTGGCTATGAACATCGGTGTGCAGATGTCTGTTCATGTCACTGCTCTCAGTTCTTCTGGGTATATACCCAGTAGTGGTATTGCAGGGTCACATGGCAAGTCTATATTCAACTTCCTTAGGAACTGCCAAACAGTCCTCCACAGTGGCTGTACCATCCTGCATTCCCACCAACAGTGAAGAAGTGTTCCTATCTCTCCACATCCTCTCCAACACTTGTAGTTCTCTGTCTTTTTAATAATGGCCATTCTGATAGGTGGGAAATGATATCTCATTGTAGTTTTGATTTGCATTTCCCTAATCATGAGTGATGTTGAGCATTTTTTCATATATTTTTTTGCCATTTGTATTTCTTCTTTGGACAAATGTCTATTCAAGTCTTTTGCCCATTTTTTAATTGGGTCATTTGTCTTGTTATTAGTGAATTGTAACATCTCTTTATATATCTTATATATTAAACCCTTATCTGACATGTGATTTCCAAATATTTTCTCCCATTGAGTCAGCTGCCTTCTGATCCTTTTGACAAACTCCTGGGAAGTGCAAAAGTGTTTAATTTTGAGGAGGTCCCATTTATCTACTTTTTCTTTTGTTGCACGTGCTTTGGGTGTAAGGTCCAAGAAACCACCACCTACTACAAGGTCTTGAAGATGTTTCCCTACATTTTCTTCTAGTAGTTTTATGGTCCTGGCTTTTATATTTTGTTCTTTGATCCACTTTGAGTTGATTCTTGTATAGGGACTGAGATAGGGGTCCTCTTTCATTCTTTTGGTTACAAATATCCAGTTCTTCCAGCACATTTGTTGAAGAGATTGTTTTGTCCTGTTGACATGGACTTGGTAAGTTTGTCAAAAACCAGTTGACCGTATAGGTGAGGATTTATTTCTGCATTCTCAATTCTATTCCACTGATTGATGTGTCTATCTTTATGCCAGTACAATGCTGTTTTGACCACTATAGCTTCGTAATATGTTTCAAGATCAGGCAGCGAAATTCCTCCCACATCGCTCTTCTTTTTTAGAATGTTTTTGGCTATTCAGGTGCACTTTCCCTTCCAAATGAATTTGGTAATTGCCTTTTCTAAGTCTGTAAAGTAGGCTGTTGGAATTTTGACTGGTATTGCATTGAATCTATGAATCAGTTTGGGTAGGATTGACATCTTCATGATATTTATTCTTCCAATCCATGAACACGGAATGTCTTTCCATTTGTTTAGGTCTTTTTTAGTTTCTTTTACCATTGTTTTGTAGTTTTCTGCATATAAGTCCTGTACTTCTTTGGTTAAATTAATTCCTAGGTATTTGAGTCTTTTTGTTGCTGTTGTAAATGGAATTTTCCTGCTGATTTCCTCCTCAGATTGTTCAGTACTGGTGTACAGAAACATTACTGATTTTTGTGTGTTGATCTTGTATCCTGCCACTTTGCTGAACTCATTGATTAGCTCAAGTAGCTTTGTCGTGGATACTTCAGAATTTTCTAAATACAGGATCATGTCATCCGCAAATAGTGAGAGTTTTACCTCCTCTTTTCCTACTTGGGTGCCTTTAATTTTTTTTTTCCTTGTCTAATTGCCCTAGCTAGAACTTCTAGTATAATACTGTATAATAATGGTGACAGTGGGTATCCTTGTCTTATTCCCGATCTTAGAGAGAAAGCTTTCAGACTTTCCCCATTGATTACGATATTGGTTGTGAGTTTTTCAGAAGCGCCCTTTATCATACTGAGGAATTTTCCTTCTATTCCTATCTTTTGAAGTTTTTAAAATCATGAATGGATGCTGGATTTTGTCGAATGACTTTTCTACATCAATTCATATTATCATGTGGTTTTTTTCCTTCAATTTGTTAATGTAGTGTATTACGTTGATTGATTTTCTTATGTTGAACCAGCCTTGCACACTGGGAATAAATCCCACTTGTTAGTGATGTATAAGTCTTTTGATATGCTGTTGGATTCTATTTGCAGGTATTTTGTTGAGAACTTTTACATCTATGTTCTTTAGAGAGATTGGTCTGTAATTTTCTTTAATTGTAGTGTCTTTATCTGGCTTTGGTATTAGGGTGATATTGGCTTCATAAAGTGTGTTGGGTAATTTTCTCTCCTCTTCAATTTTTTAGAAGAGTGTAAACTGGATTGGTGTTAATTCTTTTCTAAATGCTTAGTAGAATTCACCTGTGAAGCCATCTGGTCCTGGACTTTTCTTTGCTGGGAGATTTTTGATGACAGATTCAATCTCTTTAAATATAATTGGTTTGTTAAGTTCTTGTATTTCTTGTAGCATCAGTGTAGGTTGTTTGTGCATTTCTAGGAATGTGTCCATTTCTTCTAGGTTGTCTAGTTTGTTGGCATACAGTTTCTCATAATATCCTCTTATGATCCTTTTTATTTCCATGGGGTTGGTCGTAACTCCCCTCCTTTCATTCCTGATTGTATTTATTTACATCTTCTCTCTTTTGTTCTTTGTTAGTCTAGCTAGGGGTTTGTCAATTTTAATGATCTTCTCAAAGAACCAGCTTTTGGTTTTGTTGATGTTCTCTATTGTTTTGTTTTGTTTTTTCTCTCTCAATTACATTTATTTCTGCTCTAATCTTTATTATTTCTTTCCTTCTGCTTGCTTTGGGAATGGTTTGCTGTTCTTTTTCTAGTTTCTCTAGTTGTTCAGTTAAATCTTTGAGTTTAGCTCTTTCTTCTCTTTTAATATAGGCATTTAGGGCTATAAATTTCCCTCTCATGACTGCCTTTGCTGCATCCCATACATTTTGATATGTTGTGTTCTCATTTTCATTTGTCTCAATATATTTATTGATTTCACTTGCAATTTCTTCTTTGACCCACTGGTTGTTTAGGAGTGTGTTGTTCAGCCTCCACACATTTGCAAATTTACTTTTTTCCTGTGTTTTATTGTTTTCCAGTTTCATTCCATTATGATCTGAGAAGGTGCTTTGTATAATTTCAATCTTTTTATATTTATTGAGAGCTGGATTGTGCCCTAACAAGTGGAGAAAGATCCATGGGCACTTGAGAAGAATCTTGGAGAAAGATCCATGGGCACTTGAGAAGAATTTATAACCTGCTGAGTTTGGAAGCAGCATTGCATATATGTCTGTTAGGTCTAATTCGTTTTCATATTGTTCAAGTTCTCTGTTTCCTTATTGATCTTCTGTCTAGTTGTTCTATCTAATGATGTGAGTGAGGGTGCTTTTTTTTTTGTTTTTTTAATTAATTAATTAATTTACCCACCCCCCACCCCACCCCCCTTGCTGCTTGTGCTCGCTGTGTCCATTTGCTGTGCATTTTTTCTGTGTCTGCTTGTCTCCCTTTGTTGCGTCATCTTGCTGCGCGAGCTCTCACCGCGCCACACGGGCCAGGTTGCCTTCACCGGGAGGCCCCGGGAATCGATCCCAGGGCCTCCCATATGGTAAACAGGAGCCCAACCAGTTTAGCCACATCCGATTCCCAAGTGGGGTGTTGATGTCTCCAACGATTATTATTTCTCCCTTCAGTTTTGCCAGAGTTTGTCTCATGTATTTTGGGGCACCCTGGTTAGGTGCATAGATATTTATGACTGTTATATCTTCCTGGAGGATCGTCCCTTTTATTAATATATAATGGCCTTTTGTATCTCTTATAACTTTTTTTGAATTTAAATTCTGTTTTGTCCAATATTAGTACGGCTACCCCTGCTCTTTTTTGGTTATTATTTGCATAGAGTATCATTTTCCAACTTTTACTTTCAGCCGGTTTGTATCCCTGGGTCTAAAGGTGAGTTTCTTGTAAGCAGCATATGGATAGCTCATGTTTTTTTATCCATTCTGTCAGCCCGTATCTTTTGATTGGAGAGTTTAATCCATTCACATTCAATGAAATTACTGCAAATGTATTATTTACTTCCACCAGTTTATTCTTTGGTTTTCATATGTCATATCTTATTTTTGTCTGTCCTTTTAATCTTTTTGTTATCCTTTCTGCTATATTCTTCTATACTCTCCTCCAAGCCTCTTTCTCCTGTCTTTTTCTTTCAGGTTCTAAGGCTTCCTTTAATATTTTCTGCAAAGGTGGGTCCTTTTTTGGGAACTCTCTTAGTTTCTGTTTGTTTATGAGTATTTTTATATTCACCCTCATATTTGAAGGACAATTTTGCTGGATAAGGATTCTTGGCTAGCAGTTTTTCTCTTTCAGTATCCTAATTGTATCATACCACTGTCTTCTTGCCTCCATAATTTCTGATGAGAAATCCACACTAAGTCTTACTGGGCATCCCTTGTATGTGATGGTTTGCTTCTCCCTTGCTGCTCTGAGAATTTTCTCTATCTTTGACATTTGACATTCTGAGTAGTATGTGTTTTGGAGTAGGTCTATTTGGATTTATTCTGATTGGGGTACAGTGTGCTTCTTGGGTATGTATGTTCATTTCTTTCATGAGAGTTGGGAAAATTTTTGCTATTATTTCCTGAAATACTCTTTCTGCCCCTTTCCCCTGCTCTTCTCCTTCTGGGACTCCAATGATGCATATGTTGTTGTGTTTTGTGTTGTCATTCAACTCTCTGAGCCCCTGCTCAATTTTTTCCATTCTTTTCTCTCTTCAATTTCAGCTGTTCTGTCTTCTGTATCACTTATTCTTTCTTCTATGATTTCGAGTCTGCTGTTGTATGCCTCTAATATGTTTTTTTATCTCACCTATCATTCCCATGAGCTCTGTTACTTTTCTGTTCAGGATTTCAAATTCTTCTTTGTGCTCACTCAATGTCTTCTTGATGTCATTTATCTCTTTAGCCATATTGTCTTTCATCTCATTAATTTGATTTTGGAAATTTGTGCACACCTCACTAATTAGTTCTCTGAAATCCTGTGTCTCTTCCGGGGCCTTGATATATTCCTTTTCTTGGGCCATGACTTCCATTTTCTTATTATGGCTCATAATATTTTTGCTGATGTCTAGGCAACTGATTAGGATGTAGTTTACTCAGATGCTCAATTTCTGGAAGGGCTGGTGGGACACAGCAGACCAAATTTGTGGGTCAGAAGCTGAGTCAGCCTCAGGCTGTTTCCCTCTTTCTCCCCTTTCTTGGGGTGGTGGATCCCTGGAGCTCCCTTTGTAGCCACTGGTCCAGAGGCCAGGGTATTCTAAAGTATCTTTAGTGTGGGGGAGGGTGTCAGCAGCAGCAGCCACTGGTTTCAACTCACAGTTCTGTTGTGATTCCCCTCCTTTGTCCCTTTCTCCTCTGGGTGATGTCCAGCCTTAGTCTGGTGTCCTAAACCCTAGAAGATCTTTTTCCAGTCTGTTTCAGCCTGTCCTCTAGCTATTTTTCTGGAAGAGAAGAGAATCCCATGTCTTTCTAGTCCACCATCTTCCTGGAAGTCTCTGTCTTTTTATTATTATTATTTTTAGAGCACAACTTGTATATTTCAAATGGTCAAAACAGTCAGTATCATTTACAGTGTCTTAAGATAAAATGCCTTTGAATGGAAGCTTCCTTTCCAGTAATTTGAGGTCTACAAGACATATTTAGGAAATTTACTACTGTGGAAAATAAAGACTGCTTAAATCCAGTGGGGGTGGGGCCAGGGTCCATGGCTTTTCTTTTTAATTAATTAAAAACACAGTCCTGGGAAGCGGCTGTGGCTCAATCAGTGGGGCTCCCGTTTGCCATATGGGAGGCCCCGGGTTTGGTTCCCGGGGCCTCCTGGTGGGGGCGGGCCCGCCCGCGAGGCATGGTTGGCTGACCCGGCGAGCGCAAGCAGCAGGGGGGGATAGATGAATAAATAAATAAAATCTTTAAAAAAAAAAAAAAAAAACAGTCCTTCAGGTAGCTGAGGGAATTTCATATTTTCTTTAAACATTGTTAGGTGCCAAAGCTCTTGACTGACCACTTTGATACTGTTTAGTTCTGACATTTTACTAGCACTGATTTGGCTCTTGGGTTTGTTATAAGATTAATAGTTCTTGGAACTATTAATTCCATTTTTTTTTTTTAAGATTTTATTTATTTATTCATTTATCCCCCCCTTGCTGCTTGTGCTCGCTGGGTCAGCCAACCACGCCGTGCGGGCGGGCTTGCCTTCACCAGGAGGCCCCGGGAACCGAACCCGGGGCCTCCCATATGGTAAACGGGAGCCCTACGGATTGAGCCACAGCCGCTTCCCTATTAATTCCATTTTTATTAATGTTTGTTATTAATCTTATAAAGTATGGGCTGCTTCTGGGTATTTAGGTCCACATTATATTTTAAGGCTGTATATTCTTTTTCATAAGTTGTCCAAGCCTGTGGTGGCTGCCATCTTGCATCGCTGTTGCACCCCTTCCCCAGTCTTGATGATCAAAAATGGCTCCAAACATTGGGAAATGTCCCTGGGGGCAAATTATCTCTGTCAAGAATGGCATTCTAACCTGGTTGTGGGGAACAGACATTAAACAAATAAACATAAATGCAAATTTGATGGTGGCTATCAAGGGAAATGATGTGGCAATGTGAGAGATGATAGCAGACAAATCTTGGTGAGGAAAAGCATCTCCAGGAAGAGTTTTTCAAGCTCTGATCTAGCCCATTGGTCAGCATTTTTTTTTTTTTATAAAGGACCAGATAGTAAATATTTTAGGATTTGCAAGGCATATGGTTTCTATCGCCACTACTCAATTCTGCTTTTGCTCAAAAGCAATCATAGACAATATGTAAATGAATGGGCACGGCTATGTTCCAATAAAACTTTATTTATGAAAACAGGGAACCTGTAGCATTTGGCCCATGGGCTATAGTTTACTGACCCCTGATCTAAAGAATTAACAGAAGTTGGCCAAAGGGATGGGATATACTTTATGTTTATTTAGTGTGTTATAGGCACCAAAGCAATTTTTATGTCTTATTGCACAGGCAACTAAAATTTTTATCTATCGCACCCCCCACCCATATCATTTTCTGGTACAAGATCTTGTTTCTTTGGGGCATTCCCATACTCTCATGTGATTACCATGTGGCTTCATTGATCACCCAGTACCTTCACTTCTGCTATGAGGTAGGCATGTGACTCAAACATTGTAGATTGCATCCCTGGCCTGGATGGTGTGAATCAGAGTTCTTCCCCCTTCTTTTATATACAAAGGCCAATGTGGAGAAGCCCAGCTCTCTTGATTTGAAGGAAGATGTAAGCCTGAAGCTGTCTGTGGTCTGAGTTCACACAGCTAGAAAGTCCAATGAGTCAAGACTGGAACCTTTTTCTGATGCAAGGAACAGCTCACTGAAGGTATAGAATAGTGCCCTAAGGGTATTAGATGGCAGGAGCTAAGGTAGGCCAGTTGAAAACAGAGTGGGCAGAGCTCACCCAAGGACCCACATGCACAATCTTAAGAGTACAGCTTGGGGGGCGGATGTGGCTCAAATGGTTGGGCATCTGTCTCCCATATGGAGGGACCTGGGTTTGATCCCTGGCACCTCCCGGTAAAATAAATATATATATATGGCACGCGGGCCGCCAGGCCCCGCAGGTGGGAGCACTGTCAGGCCCTGTGAGCGGGTGAGCCCCCAGGTCCCGTGCGTGAGTGCGTCACCAGGCCCTGTGTGCGGGTGTGCCAAGCGCTGCCAAGCCATGCAGCAAGATGATGACATAACAGGAGAGAGACACAAGGGAGAGCAAAGGTGAGACGCGCCGAAAAAAACAGGAACTAAGGTGGAGCAGGTGGCAGAACGCCTCTCTCCCACATCGGAGATTCCCAGGATGGAATCCCAGTGAAGACAGGAGGAGAAGGATGAGAAGAGAGGGCAGGAAACAGACACAGAGAATAGCCCAGTGAATGGACACACAAACAGCAAAAACGGGGGGTGGAAAAATGGATAAAAGTAAATAAATAAATCTTGAAAAAAAGAAAAAGAAAAAGAGTACAGCTTGAACAATGTTTGTACATATGCATACCAGGTAACCCCTACCCAGATCGAGAAATAGAACGTTTCCAGCACCCCACCCCAGGAGCTACAACAATGCAAGGAGGACTCACCCAGAGGAACCATTCTGGAGAGGCAGGCCTGGGGCTTCTGGAGTCAGATGGTCCTGGCTCTGCCGTTGATTGTTCCTTACCCCTGGGCAAGCCCTTGCCTCTGTAGTCTCAGTGCCCCATTTGCCTAACAGAGAGCTGAATGACTTTTTGGAAAATGTAATGAGATAATATATGTCAAGCATTTCACACATGGCAGGCAGATGAAAGCTGTTCATTTTCTCCTTTGTCTTAACAGTATGTAGAAATCGTAACAGGGTGACTCTTTTTTGAACAAATGGTGAAAAGTGTTTGTCGGTGTGAGACACTTGTTCTGAATCACATCTGTGGCAAGCAGAATTATGGTCCCCAAAGGTGTCCGTGTCCTAATCCCCCAAATCTGTGGATATGCTACCTTCTGTGGAAAAAGGAGCCGTATAGATGTGAATAAATCAAGGATCTTGAGATGGGGAGAGTGTCCTGGATTATCCAGGTGCACTCAGTGTAATCACAAGGGACCTTCTAAGAGGGAGCAGGAGGGTAGAGTCAGAGATGTGATGATGGAAGCAGAGGTTGAAGCGATGCGATGGCTGGAAGGGGGCCACGCACCACAGAATGCAGGTGGCCTCTAGATGCTAGAAAAGGCAAGGAAACAGTCTCCTTTCAAGCCTCCAGAAGCATTGATTTTAGTCCTGCAAGACCTGTTTCAGACTTCTGACCTGCGGAAGTGTAAGATAATACATTTGTACTGTTTTAAGCCAAATTTGTGATACTTTGTTACAGCAGCAATAGGAAACTCATACAACATCCAAAATTCAGAGTCCATCAGCTCAGCTGTTTTCATCAAGTTCCAATGTCCTTTGGAAACCTTTTTGTCATTATGGAAAATTTTAAGCATATACAAAGTAGAGAGTATAGTATAATGAACCCCCATGCTCCATCGACAGTGTCAACAATGACCAACTCACAATGACCTTGCTTCGTACCCACTTGCTCCCATGGCCCTCCCTAGCATTATTTTTGGAGCAAATCTCAGACATATCTTATGTCCCAGAATTACTCCCCAATGTATCTCTAGAAAAGAGATAGAGACGCTTAAAAAAATAATTCTCTAATATCATCAACTATGCAGGGAGTTTTCATCTTCTCTGTTGTTTCATAAATACCACCACCGTGTCTTCCAGGTCGTTTGTATGAATGCAATCGCAGTATGGCCCCCATGATGCCACTGGTCGTGGTGACTCTTCAATCTCTTTTTAATCTCTAGGCTCCTCTTCTGTCTTAGGTTCCCCAGGCTGCTATGACAAGTACCACACACTGGGTTGGCTTAACAACAGGAATTTATGGGGTCCAGGTTTTGAAGCCAGAAGAAGTCCAAAATGAAGATATCGGCAAGGCTTGCTTTCTCCCCAAACTCTAGCACTGTTCTGGTGCTGGCGGCTGGCAATCCTAAGCGTCCTTGGCTTGTATCCTGTCCCCCTCCCCCTATCCCTGTCACACACTATTTACAGTGGATTCACACCCACAGGAATGCAGATTGAACCAGACACCTGTCTATGTTGGGGTACATAATTTAACCTACCACACCCTACACCTCTCTTTCGTTCTCTCTTTGAATTTATTTGTTGAGGCAACAAGGTCCTTTGCCTGGTATAGTTTCCCCAGTCGGGATTGTGCCGATTGCAGCCCTGTGGTGGTGCTTAGCATGGCCTTCCTATGTCTGTATTTCCCGGAAGCTGGTAACGGGATCCCCCTGGCTTTGCCCTGATTCAGGTTTAGGTTTTTGGTAAGACAGCTTTGTACGTGATCATGTGTTCTTCTGCAGATGTTTGCGATGTTAGCAGCCACTGATGGGTGTTCAGAGCTGAGATCCAGACAATCTTTGGGGTGGCAAAACCATGATATTCTAATTCTGTCATGCCTTCTTTGTGTTTAGCTCGAATGCTTCGATAAAGAGACACTTCCCCTCATCTCCAGGTTGGTTACCCAGGGGTCCAAAGTAAATCTGAACTGTGAGCAACGCATGCCAAACACAGACATTTCTGGCTTGCCTCTGTCCACACGATGTCGGCTGCTACTGTTTATGGAGTTAAGAGAGTCTAAGTGGGCTTCTGGGTTTCGTGGGATCTCTGCATTCCCGTGGATGTGAACCCATTGTAAATAGGACCTCTTGACAGAAAGGAGAGGACAGTGTCATGTGACAGGGATAGGGGGAGGGGGGCAAGATACAAGCCAAGGACCCTCAAGGCAGGCTTCTCTTTCCTGGGAATTCCTGGAACTGATGGGTCTGTGAACAGAGTCCCATAGCCTCGAGTCCCTCCTGAAGCAGCAGCAGGAGCCTGAGGGCAAGTTTCCAGGGAACCCAGGGAGTCCCCTGTGCAGTGGCTTCTCCCTGCCACCGGCCCCAAGCTGACCCTGGGGCTGCGACCAGGCCGGCAGAGAAGCCCTGAGTAACAAGTGGTTTCATTTTGCAGGGGCAGGGCCTCTTTCCCCCCTAAAGATCTCCTCTGCTGTCACTGAAAATTGCTGTCCCTTTGGAATTTTCAAAGGACATGATGTGTAGAAGTCAACGGTGCAAACGGGGCCAGCTGCACGGGCACGAGAGCTGTGCAATTGCACAGGGCCCCACACTCCGAAGGGCCTGCGCCTGGTTTCATGCTCAGCTGTACCTGTCTTGAAATTCATACTATTTTTTGAACAAGGGGTGCCACATTTTCGTTTTGCACTGGGCCCCACAGATCACGTGGCTGGTCCTGGGTAGGGACACCAGGCAGGGGAGATGCATGGGAAACAAAGGCAAAAGCCAAACTTGGCTTACAGTGTGGTTTGCCTGGGGCTGGCTCTTTGCCCATTTCTACCTCTGTGCCAGGTGAGTCTGAGTGAACTCAACGTAGACATGGCCTAAAACGGGGTCACCCGCAGATGCAGGCTCTTAAATGTGCTGCTCACTCAGTGCAGGCGTGAAAATGGCTGGTGATTACACTTTGTCCAGTGCCTGGGGCAGGGCTTGGCCTCTCTTAAAGGGTGAATAAACAACCCTGTATCCATGACCAGGTTAAGGAAAGCACCACCCAAAATGTTCTTTGAATCAACAGGGTCCGGATTGGTTTTTAAAAGGAGTCTCCCACCCCCACACATCCCTCTTCCTCGTGGTGTTCTCAAACTTACGGGTGATTCTCGAATTGGTAGGTCTGGGGTGGGACATTTCAGCGAGCTCCCAGGTGATGTCGGCGCTGCCGGCTCTCCAACCCGGGGAAGAAGAGCGACAGGAGTAGACGAAGGGGGACTGGCTAGGAAGTCAGAAAGTCAGATGGTATAGCTGGGGCTCAGTCTCAGGCTGGCGACTCAAATCCTCTGAGCCCTGCTTTCCCACCCTAAAGCCGAGGGCGCAGAAAGCCTTCCAGAAATTGTACATAGCTTGCAAGGGTTCTCAGCCTCAGCACCGTGGACCTTTGGGGCCAGATGATTCTTTTGCTGTGGGGCTGTCCTGTGCATCGTGGGAGGTTTTGCAACATCCTCGGCCTCTGCCCACTAGATGCCCCTGGCACTGTCCGCCATCCCCTTGACAATCGCCCGCGGCTGAGAAGCACTGATACGTACCAACCGTCTTAGGATTGTCACTTCAGGATCAAACGAGGTCACCTGGGTTTGGAACCTGTTCCAGTCATGCTACAAAAGAGACTAATCTCTAGCACTAGCGTCCCCAAATGCAATAACAGTTGTTCATAATCCAGACTGCTGGTTTCTGCGTGCGATAAATCCTCCTTGCTTCTGGCAGCTCGAGCCTTCCAAGCTGCTCTGCCTGGCCCGTATAAGCAGAGAGCTGCAGTTCAAGTTTGTTTTTCTGAATACACAAGGGACCAGAGTCATAATCCTCTGAAGGAGAGAATTCAGTGTCTTGTAGGATGCTGGCTCGAGGTGGATGAGTCTTTCTAAAATTATGGTTTGCCTGCAATAAATTTTAAATGGCCTCCTTAGCATTTTTTGGAACATCACTCACGGGTCAGAAAGGAAAAGGAGTCAAAATGTAGCACTGGGAGGGGCAAACTGGAGAGGAAGGAAGTGGGTGGCTCCGAGTGTTCTAAGGTTGGATGAGAATTTGGTCTAAAGAGATATTTAAAAACTTGGGTTTTAATAACCGAGGTACCAGTGGAATCAGTCTAAAACCTGTCAGCCATTAGTGGAGTCCAAGCACATCGTTTTGTGGGATGAACACCCACAAAAAGGGAAGACTGAAGTGCTAACGTGAACCAAACTCACACTGCCTGCTTTATCCGCACGTCTGACTCTTCCAGAATGTCCTGAATCTCTCTTTGGAGTGGAAGATTAGGAAATGAGAAAGGCCTTCATCATACCACTGGGTACATCTACCCAAACCAAGGCAATGCCACGCCAGGAAAGCCCTCCCAGGCTCCCTGCCCGCACGCAAAATCTAAACGGGGACTTTTCAGATGGCCAGTCAATGAAGAGTCTAAAATTAAGACACGAAGCCATGAAATAAAACATCAGGAAGTGACCTCATCCCTTGCCGGGGTCAATTCCGGAGCCTGGGGAGGGATCTTTGCATGTCCCCTCTTCCTTCGTGGTCTTCCAATCTCCCAGCTCATGGGCTTGCGTCGTTGAAAGCCACCAGAGGCGCCCTAACTGAATGGTTCCAGCCCCTAACGAATGCCGGACAAGCAACCATTTCTTATTCACACCCAAGTACGGCCGCTTCGGCTTTCCTCTGAGCACAGCGCGTAGAGCCACCCCGTGTGCCACTGTGCCCAGAGCGCTGTTTATACAAGGTGAAGACTTCTCCGGCAGTAATGATTTTTTTCATTTTAGCCGTGATGATTGCAGCCTTCACAGTGTTCCCGTTGCTAGAAGCTTCTCATTCCAAGTATGGAATGTGTATAGATCCAGTTTTGTACCTTTCTCTTCAGATACAGGTTATCCTTAGGGGAAGGGGAATGGGGAGAGCAAGCGCTCTGTTAGAATCCACCTACGTAAAAATCGTCAGACTCGGCTTGGCTGGCATGCAAGGAGTGCATTGGCCTTACCTGTCAAGCGCCAGTTTAAAGAAAACATTCTGCCAGTTCTTCGTGCATTTTAACAGCTCTGGGAAAGGGGAGGAGACCAAAAGCATGTGCCTTTCCTTCATCCAGAGTCCAAGTGGCTTTTTCCTGAGCTGGGTTTTCCATCAGAAGTCTTGATGGGAGGATGGGGCACTGCACATGTTCCCACTTTTATTGCCGGCAAGCCTGTGGTTTTAAGACGGAGGAAATAAAGAATGCATAATTGTCCATTCAGTGAGGACTGAAGACTCCTTTATCCTCCACTTGTGCGTGTGCACATGCTTTTATTCACCCAGGGAAAGCCCCGCGTTTCAGGCACAGGAAGACATCGCCAACTTCCTGCAAAGCTGGGGGGTCAAGTCCCTTTGCCCACCCGGTGGAACCCAACTCCAGTCACAGGTCATCAGGGCCATCGGCACGTGCCTGTGGCAAACATTCCAAGTGAGAGACAAAAGGACAAAGGGGGTCCTAAACAGGCCTTGGCCACCCCAAGCTCTGGCCGCTCGCTCTCTGGTTCTGCTCATTTTAGGAAGACAAAGTCAACGGGCCGCTCCAACTCTGTATCAGGGTGGTCCAGAGGTGGGCGTGTATGCGTGTGGCTGAAGCTTTTGCAGTGGGGGGCCCCAACCTGCCTTCACTGGCACCCCCTGGCACCCCCCTTTCTCCTCTAGTATGTGCAGGGGCAATTCGAGGGGCGCCGCTACAGGCTATGAGGATCTGCTGAGTCGATATTTACCAAGTGCTTAGTGGGCAGCCTGGCAGGGGGACCCTACCTTAGGTCAGGCTCCTGAGAGGCAGAAGCAGAGCCTGTGCCGGGGATTCTCAGGCCTGTGGCCTTAAGGGAGCACTGGAGGCAGGATGGGGCCCGGGCAGCCACAGCCTGATGCCACGGGAGCTCCGGAGCATGAGTTGCACCTTGGAGTCTGTCCAAGGCAAGGGAGCTGTGAGCCATTGGGGGGGGGCGGTCAGCCCAGGGTAATCATCCAGAGACGGGTGCCAGCCCCAGGAAAGGGGATCTGCGTGGCACATGGTGGCATCAGTGTCACAAACCAACAGCTATTTGATGACAGCAGCTTCCTGGGTCAAATGGTAAGAGCTCCGAACTCAGGAACCTGAAGACCCGAGGCTCAGTTTCCCCATCCTCTTCCTTTGGGAAGTTTTCCCTCATCCTCTTCCTTTGGGAAGTTTTCCCTAAGTCCCCTGCTTGAGGATGGCGCTCTGGCCTCACTTGCAGACAAGACACCATTGCGTTAGAATTGCCTGGTTTTGTTTGGACCCCAGCTGGAGGGCACAGCTGCTCTCCTGCCCATGGCAGCAGCCCTGCAGGCAGAAGTGTCTGCACAGAGTAGGTCCTGACACATACTTGCCAGCCCCAAGGGGTAGCTCAGAAGGTCTGGCCTCCTCAGCTGGAAGCCAGTCACAGCTTGTCTCTGTTCCTGATTGGCTGGAGCTTCCCGCACCCCTTACTCTTTCTCTGATGCTTTTTCATCTTGCCTTTGCCTTTTATGAGCCCTTGTGTGTGTGTGTGTGTGTGTGTGTATGTGTGTTTTCTCTCTCTTTGTAGTGGTTGGTTTCACTCCAATATGCTCCAGCCCCCTTAAGGGTAATTTTGGGTGGTGGTGCCCAGATTTGTGAAACTCTGAAACGACCAGGTACCTGGGAGGGCCAGAATGCACTTCAGTGCGCCATGCCAAGTGGCAAGGTGTCTGGAGGGTGCTTTTGGACAGAGGGGAAATGAAGGCAGTGGCAACCCCATTGGCAATAAATCATGCCAGACATTAAGGAAGATGCCAAAGCAGGAACATGCAGCACGGGGGGCTCTCCTCGGAAGTGCAAGACTGTGAAGCATGGGTTTTTCAAAGCCCCTCCCCATCATCTTTCCCTTGGACATTTAATAATTGTCAGTGTTTAATTAAAAGGACTCCTGTGGTGGAATTTCTGGCACATAACATTTGGGTCAGATGCTTGGGGAGCTAGGAAGTTTCTGCATGGTGGTGGGAGGTGGAGAGGAAAGACTTTCCTTGGCTTTGTCCCGGTTAGCACCAGTCTCCTGGCAGTCTCCATGCCTTCACAATTTTCTTTTTAAAAACTGCTT